>JACXGJ010004671.1:0-43812 GCA_016801105.1 Esox niger
TATCCTATTGGCCCAAAGCAGTGTGATATATCCTATTGGCCCAAAGCAGTGTGATATATCCTATTGGACCAAAGCAGTGTGATATATCCTATTGGCCCAAAGCAGTGTGATATATCCTATTGGCCCAAAGCAGTGTGATATATCCTATTGGACCAAAGCAGTAAGATATATCCTATTGGACCAAAGCAGTGTGATATATCCTATTGGTCAAAGCAGTGTGATGTGTCTGTAAGCCCAAAGCAGTATGATGTATCTGCAGGCACAAAGCAGTGTGATGTATCCTCTTGGCTCGAAGAAGTGTGATGTATCCTCTTGGCCAAAGCAGTGTGATGTGTCCTCTTGGTCAAAGCAGTATGATTTGTCCTCTTGGCTCAAAGCAGTGTGATGTGTCCTCTTGGTCAAAGCAGTGTGATGTATCCTACTGTATTGGCCTGTGGCTGTGACTTGCCTTCTCCGCTGAAGTCATGCAGCTGCCCACATCTGACACATCAGGGCGCCATTTCCCAACATATCAACCAGAGAGAGGGAGTCATGATTGAACTATTTCCAACACCGTACATAATAATATTACATTGAAAGTGTCTTGACTGTTATAACACTTGTAATGTTTGTAATCTTTGCGCTTTTGTTCTTTATTTCAAAACATTTTGTTCTTTGTTTCCCGTGACAATAAAGTGCTAAAAATTTAATTTAGATTGAAGTGAATACCTGACCACTCTGACTGATTGAAATTAAGAAAACCTTGACAATTGTCTGTATAATATTTACTTGGACCTTTTTTTATTATACTTTTGTTGAACGCTTTTACAATTCAAAATGGAAATGTAAACATTATTTTCCATGTCAGTGAAAACGTTTGAAAGAGAGATAAAGAGAGTGAGAGACAGAGACAGAGACAGAAAAAGAGACAGAAAAGCGAGACAGATAAAAATATATGAAGATAAACAAAGATAGTAAAAAAAAGACAGGGAGCACAGAGAGAAATATTTTCATTTATCTTCTACTTCCAGCTGTACACTGTGTGGAATAATATAATTCTACAAGAAGCTACTGTATACTGTAAAAAGTAACTGTTAAACTCAAACGGACTAATGTTACTTATGGTCCGTATAACTCGAACGTGGTAGAAATGCATTTATATATTATCTGGTTATTGATTGGAGTGTATTCATTTGAGTTCAAATAAAATTTTATCATGGTTTTAAAAGTTAGTATTTTTTCATATGTTTATGCAAATAAAGTACCTTTAAAACTATTAAACAGGTTATTATTGTCTTTTATATATGTACATAAATGATTAAGTAACTTTCTGAAAAAGAATATTTTCCCCCCCAAAATTTCTATAATTACTTAATTTGGGCAAATTATACTACTATTAATATAAATAATGCATATATAGTTTACACTGTATTTTAACTTACCATTGCGTGTATAGTATTAAGCACTTTGTTGTGCTGTGAGGTAATAATGAAGGCCTATTAAAACTAAGAAACAAATCAATGTTCAATATAGATGGACGCTGAACATTTTTAATGACATACTATTTATGTTATGATTGGTAATAAATTTAGTTAAACTCACCCTACATTTTATGTTTTAGTACGATATACATTACAATAGAGACTTTTTTCAGTTAAATAAAGTATATTATAAAAGTTAAATGAAGTAGCATATTATGAGAGTAAGATAAAATAACTATTATAACAGTTAAATAAAGCAACTCTATTATAATCATTAAATGGTAACCTTAAAGTGAAAGTCATGGATATGGGACTTTTTGGGACTGTTTTGCTTACAAAGACGCTGGGAATCTGGTTAGGATACACGGCATGTATAGTACCACACGATTTTAGACCAAAAACGACAGTTTACAACTGGGGTGTCGTTGGATCGCAGAATCAAACTTGCAATGGTTGTTTCACTCCTTGAACTAAATTGCGTTGAAAACCTGTGGGGTTAGCTGAAGAGGAGAATCTAGGAGGGAGGATTAAAGACTTCTGAATAGGTGAATGGTTTCAGATCCTTTACTGTGTTTTCCCACCTCCGTAAACACCGTAGACGACTCGGAATAGTTTTTGTGAACCATATTTTGGGATAAATATATATTACATGATGAACACATCTTAAAATCAAGCAGATAACACATAATCCCATTTTTCATCGACTTGATTGCTCATATTTTTAAAGGGTGCCAATAATTCTGGATGGCATTGTAGCCTGTTCACATGGTTGGGAAGTCACTTAATTCGTAGGCCCCATCACTAGTAATCAACTTCAACACTGCGTGTGTCAGTGTATATGGGTGTGGGAGGTGGTTTAACGAGGAGTCGCGCGGCAGGCAGCAAAAGCACCGGAGGAAACCCACAATGCCGCTTAAGCGCGCGCTGCAAATGGACCTGCCTGAGAACTGCGCGCCACAATGGACTGTCTGGATGAGATCCAGTGTCTAACTTAATATAATAAATACCAAACAAGCATACCCTTTTATTAGCCTTTATATATTGAAAATGTGACTGGATTATAATTTTACAATTAAAAGATGTTTGTAGTGGCACTCGAGCTACTGCAACTCGCTTTTGCTGGAGAGAAGTAGTCGGTAACCGTTATGAATCGTCACGGTCACAATGGCAAAAGTGTAGACTTTGTGGAAGTAGCGCTGCAACCAACTGACTGTCTTTTTCGATGGGGACACTGATACCGTTTTGAGGGACATGGATGTGGAGGGGAATGTCAGCGGTGAAAACTGTTTAATCTCTGGTTGGAACGAGAGCACCAGCCCAGAGGAGAAACAGGGACAGTCGTACGGAGTGTCCACTGCTTTGGCAGCTGTGCTGATATTTACCATTGTGGTCGATATCCTGGGCAACCTGCTGGTAATCCTCTCAGTATTCAGGAATAGAAAACTCAGGAATGCAGGTGAGCACAATAATTGCGATGTTTTATAATGAAATTATACATCAAGTTTTATGGCTTATTTTCCAGATATATAGGTTTTGGAAGGACGTTTTACAGTGTGTTCAAATGGAAAGTCTTCAAAGGGAAAGTTCACCCAAATAACACGTGCATATTGGTGTCCTTTGCCCGGTAAAAGTCTATGGAATATGTTTGAAGGAATCACTTCGTTAGATTCGTTTCCAATGCACTTCTATGAATCTTATCTTCCAGTATTTCTAGCACTAATGCCATTCAAATCCTGGTACACATGTTAGCATTATTCACACATTATGTCTAAATTCTCCAAAAGTATCAATAATTTATTGTGAAGCTCAACAAAGTCACTTCTAGTTGATTTGATCTTGATGAGTGAACAATTTTGATATTGCTGGCAAACGTGTATTTAAATCAATAAACGTATTTGTTTAACTTCACAGTCATTTTTAAATACTTTCAGAAGATTTGCACAAAAATGCCAATATCGGTAACCGACATTTTCTGGCCGTAGTTGCTAATGATTTGTCAGGAAAATTAAACCAAAGTATTGATTGCTTTCAAACCCTATCCATAGACAGTTTAAACAGCCTTTCTGAAACCGGTCAGTGGAAGATTGCCTAAAGATTGGACTTCCATTTAGGTCATAGACCCGTGGTTACACAAGTAACCTCCAACGTCTGCTATTTAGTGTTTGGCATTAATGAAGTGATTACTATAAATTTTTCTCCATTACTTTCAAACCTTTAGCTATTAGCTATTGTTACTTATCTAAAATACCTTTCAGAGAAATGTTGGTCACAATTAACCATAGGTCTGAACCCTTCAGATGTTTACCTAATTTTACATTTCCTGTGTGTTTTTATGTTATTGAGATTATAGGAGCCCAATGAAAAAGCTGTATTAAATGTTTTCAGACAACACATGTGTCCTAAAATTGAGAATGAAATGGCTTGATGTGACAGTCAAGTGAAAAATATAAAATGAATGCATCACACAAATCATTTATTAGTAGTTTGAGAGCAGTTTGAGAATGGCTGTCTCACAGGACACTGATGTTTATTTCTTTTTTCTTTTGGTGAACTGTCACATTAATCAGAATGCAGGAATGCAGGTATGATAGTGTAATGTTTGTTTGGATTAATTGGACACCTGTAGAACAGGTGAATGTATACTGACAGATTTATTCATCTGTTTGGATCCCAGTCAGTTAAATTACCTCATATTCTCTGGTCAAAGGTAATGCACATAACAGGAAATAGGGTACCAGTTGGGACATGCCGGGTGAAAAATGTAAATCAACTAAAATAACTAATTTTATGCCATTTAGCCTGGGTCAGAGGTTTGGCATCATTTCAAACCCTGCAGCTGTTATTGTATGGCAGGTATTACAATGTTCCCTTTTTCCCTGTCAGATATAGGCCTATCCGTGTTAAGGAATTAATAGGCTGTTTTTGTGGCATATTAGCCTATTCACATGGTTGGGATGTCACTTTATTCATAGGCCCCATCAGCAGTAATTCACTGTTTGTGTCAGTGTGTTTGGGTGTG
The DNA here is from genome assembly GCA_016801105.1 of Esox niger. Classification (NCBI taxonomy): domain Eukaryota; kingdom Metazoa; phylum Chordata; class Actinopteri; order Esociformes; family Esocidae; genus Esox; species Esox niger. The sequence goes on from JACXGJ010004671.1 coordinate 4,480, forward strand.
GGTGGTGGTTTAACGTGGAGTCGGGATCCCATTGCACGAGGCAGAGAGCCAAAGGAAACCCGCAATGCCGCTTAAGCGCGCGTTACAAACGGACCTGCCGGAGAACCGTGTGCCTCAATGGACTGTCTGGATGAGATCCAAGTTTCCCTGTATTACACTGACACCCCGTGGATCTGGATTCTAGTTGCTATTTAAAACACTGTTTTCGTTGTGGGATGCAGTGTTTAGAACATTAACGTTTTGTTGACCAACGTGACTTATCAAATAAACAGTCAGCTGTCTTCCTTCATATTCAGGTCAAACAGACACAGACACAATGCATGCTATGATTGAATTCACCAAACCCAATTTATAATCAAATAGGATCCACACTTTACAAAGATTGTTATGTTATCCCAAGGATACAAATAGTACCTTCTTCTCCGCACAGCAAGACCGCAGATATGTACCTTGCATCAGAGATGTGCCTTGCCAGCCACTTTCCTGTTTTCTTGTGGGAGTCTGCAGTGTGAAGACCTCGCGCGACCTGAGTCTGTGTGTGTGTGTGTGTGTGTGTGTGTGTGTGTGTATGTGTGTCTAGTAAGCTAAAGATTCACATGGGAACAGGTCTCCACAGAATTCGGTCAGGGATGGAAGTGAAATGAGAGTTAAGTTCATATATACATGGACGTGGTTTGACAGGACACATTTAGTTTGTTTTCGTCCAATCCCAACGTCGTCGAAGCGGCACAAAATTAAATCACATTTGAGCCTCTGTTTGACAATTATTAAGAGATAACTGGCTTATCAATTGAAGATGGAATTAAAATGATATGACAGAACTAAAACTTAAAACAGAGATGCTACAGCCAGCCAGCTCTCTTGCAAAACAACCCCCCCTCCCATCCATTTTTCCACTTTTAATGTGATATAAAATGTGAACAATTCAATTGAAAAACAAACTGACATTTTTGCGGGGGGGAAAATGAAAATAATAACCTTACAATAACCTGGTTGCATAAGTGTGCACACCTTATAACTGGGGATGTGGCTGTGTTCAGAATTAACTAATCATTCAAACTCATATTAAATTGAAGTAATTACACACCTGGCATCATTTAAAGTGACTGTGATTAATCCTAAATAAAGTTCATCTGTTGTATTAGGATTTTCCTGATATTTTCTTAGTTGCAAAAGCCATGGTCTGCAGAGAGCTTCCAAAGCATCAGAGGGGTCTCATTGTAGAAAGATATCAGTCAAGAGAAGGGTACAAAATAATTTCCAAAGCATTAGATATACAATGGGACACAATGAAGACAGTCATGATCAAGTGGAGAAAATATAGCACAACAGAGACATTACCAAGAATTGGACGTCCTCACAAAATTGATGAAAAGATGCAAAGAAAACTGGTCAGGGAGGTTTCTAAGAGGCATACAGCAACATTAAAGGAGCTGCAGGAATTTCTGGCAAGTACTGGCTGTGTGCTACATGTGACAACAATTTCCCATATTCTTCAGATGAATGGGCTATGGGGTAGGGTGGAAGACAGAAGCCTTTTCTTACAAAGAAAAACATCCAAGCCTGGCTGAAGTTTGCAAAACCAAACATCAGGTCTCCCATTATGGGAAAATATGTTATATTCTTATGAAACCAAGGTTGAACTTTTTGGCCACAATTCCAAAAGTTATGTTTGGCGCAAAAACAACACTGCACATCACCCAAAAAACACCATACCCACAGTGAAGCATGGTGGTGGCAGCAACCTGCTTTGGGGCTGTTTTTCTTCAGCTGGAACCAGGGCCTTAGTCAGGGTGGAGGGAATTATGAACTGTTCCAAATACCAGGCAATTTTGGCACAAAACATTCAGGCGTCCGTTAGAAAGATGAAGATGAAGAGGAAGTTCACCTTTCAGCACAACAACGACCCAAAGCACGCATCCAAATCCACAACAGCATGGCTTCACCAGCAGACGATCAACATTTTGGAATGGCACAGCCAGAGCCCAGACCTGAATCCAATTGAACATCTGTGGAGTGATCTGAAGAGGGCTGTGCACAGGAGATGTCCTTGGAATCTGGCAGATTCGGAGCACTTTTGCAAAGAAGAGTGGGCAAATATTGCCACATCAAGATGTGCCATGCTAATAGACTCCTACCCAAAATGACTGAGTGCTGTAATAAAATCAAAAGGTGATTCAACAAAGTATTAGTTTAAGGGTGTGCATGCTTATTCAACCAGTTTATTGGGAGATATGTTTCCCCTTCAAAGATTTCAGTTTGTTTTTCAATTGAATTGTCCAAATTATTAATCACATTAAAGGTGAAAAAAGTTCCAACATGATTAGGCTTTTTTCCCCCTTTTTCCATCACAAAAACCTGGCATTTTAACAGGGGTGTGTTTACTTTTTATATCCACTGTATATGGGTAAATTCAATTAAAAAGATGTACAACAGAATTCAGTGTGTTAAATACAGAACTGGTTTACAGGGTCCTGTACAGGGTCCAGACTGATAATTTCCCCTTAAATCTGAGGTCAATCCAGAGCAGCTACTTTTCCTTGCAGTCTGAGGTCAATCCAGAGCAGCTAGTTTCCCCTGAAGTCTCAGTTTAATCCAGAGCAGCTATTTTACCCTGCAATCCGAGGGCAGTCCAGAGCATCTAGTTTATCCTGCAGTCTGAGGTCAAAACAGTTTTTTTAGTCATTGTCCTCAGAACCTTTGGTTAGATTGGCACATTGGCAAACAGATGTTATATCTTGACCTGGACCACCTCTTTCATCCTCAAGATTCATGACCACCAGCAGAGGAGAAATGGAATGTCAGTCTGGTTGAATTGTCATGGCTGAGCTCCTTTACTACTTCCCTCCACTCACCAGCAACATCATATTTATGTCCAACATATGTTTTATGACAAGAGTGCACTCTAATTGGATTATTCATTAGTTTAGATGTTGAGAGCTTGTCAGGTTTAGAAGTGGAACAGTGGTTGCCTCAGCTACGTTTTTCATGGAGAGCTGAACATGTTTCGTCATTCTGCTTCCAGCCTTGCCCTGTGTGACACAGCATGTCTTTGAGAACATGTCTATCTCTGGAGGGATTGTGAATGTCTTTTGAATACTGGATTTGGTTACCACCCAGTTAACAGTACTCCATGGAAGTCTTTTTCTGACATCCCTGAGTTGGATTGGTTTTGTGATCTGCTTCACACAAATAATTTGAGGAAGGAGCCATTGTAGACATCAGATATAATGTCCTTTTTGGGCTGCGGTAGTTGTATAAATCAGATACTATAACTATACTATATCTTAATAAAACTGTAGTAGTGGTCAATATCTGAGATATACAATGTCTTCATAGGACTGAGGTAGTTTTATGCATCTGATACAATGTCCTCATAGGACTGAGGGTGTTTTATACATTTGATACCATTTCCTCATAGGACTGAGGTAGTTTTATACATCTGATACAATGTCCTCATAGAACTGAGGTAGTTTTATACATCTGATACAATGTCCTCATAGGACTGAGGTAGTTTTATTCATTGCATATAGTGTCCTCATAGGACTGAAGTTGTTGAATACACCTGACATAATATCATCAACGAACTGAGGTATTACAGTATGTGATAATGTTCTAAAGGCATCTCTTAAATCTATAAACAGTGTGAAACAATGAAAATGCTATTTATGCCTGGTCTGTTTGTTTTTTGTTTAGTAGGGAATGCCTGTATCCATGAGACACGATAAGTTTTATAGAGAATGTCTCCATCTACAATAGATGGTAATATGTTGTTAGCAGCATATGTCTGTATCTACGGTTTTAAACATGGTATTAAACGGTATTAAACATGTTGTTCGGAAAATAAATGGCATTAAAAGATGATTTTATTTAAGGAACTCATGTTTAGAATACTGCAAACTTGCCATAGGTGTGTCCATTTCTCTCTGCAAACCGTTCTCTGTTCTCCTTGGACCTGACTCACACACTGCCAGCAAGTCATGATTGAATACAATACTGAATTAAGCATATCTGAGCTTCAGTGGTTAGTCAGTCAGTTTGCTGTTACCACCCCTGTTTAGTCCTCACACTTTAAGATCCTTCTAAGGATCCATGCTGTGCATTTCAGGAGAAGAGTTCTAAAGCATTTTCTGACCCGATGTTATTCTGAAGCCAATGTCAGGGCAGGCGACGCTCTATTCAATTACCCCTGGGTTATCAGAAGAGATCATGTTTATTTTCTCCTGGGGCAGTTTGGTGTCTAGTATTTTTTCTGAATGCAGTCTGGTGAGTCTGAAATTGTTTTGATACATGCTGTGACAGCTGATGGCCAAATTCTGGCAAAGCATATTTTGCCCGCTAGGTGAATTGGCTCATTGAAAGAAAAGGGGCAGTTAATAGAGAAATAAATGCTATTTGTGACAAAATTTCATTCAAATGTAGAGAGTAAATAGCATTACAGTTGTAATGCTCTGTAGCAGGAAAACATGCACAGATGTGGCCATTTAATAAAATTAACTTAATAACAGCAAACTGAATGGCAAAGACTCAAATGGGGACTTTACATAAAACAAAGACGGACAAGAAACACAGAGAACTGGGGAAACTGAAATTGGAACATGATCAGGGGCTTACAAAACACAGGTGACAGAACTCAACTAGACATTAGTGAAATTAACAAACACAGGGAATTAAAACAGAACATAGAAATGCACTAACTAGAACTAAAATACATCAAACTTAAAAATGTAACAGCTGGCATGGCATGGCGTGCCTGGCCAATACAAAAATGTCTATACCTTAACTTAACCTAGCCCTAACCCCTTACCAGAAACTTAACTGGTAATGCCTCAACCAAAAATGCCCAATTGTATGTTTTTCCCTAAACTTAACCCCTGACATGGAAATCACATTGTCTCTAGTAGGTCCAGCCAAAAACCTTGTGGGGGCCACATTTTCTGGATTTTTCATGAGACATCTGGTCTTCACTGAGGGGGACCCCAGAACTACAAATAAATATGGATGATACACATAAAACAACACGAGGCAGGCTACATTATCAACCTTTCAGATAACTTAACATAATTGGTATTAGGGTTCAGGTAGTTTGGGTTTTAGTTGACATGCCGTAATGAGATCTCTGTGATAGCCAGAATGTTTCCTTTAAAAGGTGCACTGACTATAGGTCTGAGATGAGATGATCAGCTCATGTCTGTAAAGGTATAATTGTAACTTGACATTCAGGTCTCCTTCAGTACCGTACATCTGTCTCTAATATCAGCATAGCCAGATGTGCTGTACTGAAGCCATGTGCATCCATCACGTCTGGCCAAATCACCCAAAAAGAAAATCCATGTTTTAGGGGAAGAAATAAGCTTTTATAGGTTGAACAACAACATAATTAATCAGATAATAATATTCCAAGGTAAATGAACATTTCTAATGTATTTCTTTCAAGTGTGGGAATTGTTGGAACATTAACAAGTCTTAGAAGTATTGCAAGTATTAGACTTTAAAAAGTATTTAAAGTACTGTATGTATTCAATTTAGAGGTAGTACTATATTTGAAGGGTGACACAAGCCTCCGCTCCCTATCTGGCGTTCGGCCTCACCGGTCATATAGTTGTCACTGGCCCAGTTCCATTACCATTCGGCCCTGTTCCACTTCCATTCCTCACACCTGGACTCAATCTCTGCAATCAGCATTACAACACACATCTGGACTCAATTCTCTTTGTTATCCCCATGTATATGTTACCCACAGTTTCCCCTGTCCTTTGTTCTGTATTGTTCCTTATTATGCCTGGATGCTATCAAGGTTATGCCGTTATGGTAGTAAACTGAGTACTTTCTTGTGTTTTCTTCTTCGTGAAAGCTGAGTGCTCAGTAAAACCTTTGTTTGTTTGCATTTGCTCTCTCTGTCTCCTTGCAACCTGACAAACAAGTATTACAACTATCTGTTTCAAAAGTATTAAAAGTATAACTTTACTAAACATTGTAGAATTCTAAAAATGATTAGTATGAAAAGTATTTAAATTATTCAAATGCAGTAGTAGTAGTAGTAGTAGTATTACTGTAGTAGTGCTACTTCTCCCCCATCTGTCACACCCTCTGTCCTCCATCTATCCCTCTCTCCCCCATCTGTCCCCCATCTCTCCCCCATCTCTCCTTCAGCCTCTAATGCCACACAGCAGGCCTCTGTCATTTAGTCTGGCTAGTCCTGATAAATCACAGGCCTAGTAGCTTGTAGTATATTAAGTCTGGACCATGTGCCAAGATGAAGGGTGTGTTAGTCTGTTTTGTTTCATGCCTGGGCAACCATCTCCCTGTGGGGTGGAACTGGCCGTCTTGTTGGCATGCCATTGCTGGTTAAAGTATTTTTAGAATATAAAATGTGGCTTTAACTGGTTGTAATGTGTGAGATGAAGTCATTTAGCTCTACCGGTTGAGTTGAATACCTAGCCTAGTTCTGCTGCAACTAACCTGAAACCAGTCTCACTTTAACCTGTATGACTATCTGTAACCTGTCTCACTTTAACCTGTATGTCTTTCTGTAACCTGTCTCACTTTAACCTGTATGTCTTTCTGTAACCTGTCTCACTTTAACCTGTATGTCTTTCTGTAACCTGTCTCACTTTAACCTGTATTTCTTTCTGTAACCTGTCTCACTTTAACCTGTATGTCTTTCTGTTACCTGTCTCACTTTAACCTGTATGTCTTTCTTTAACCTGTCTCACTTTAACCTGTATGTCTGTCTGTAACCTGTCTCACATTAACTTGTTTGTCTGTCTGTAACCTATCTGTCTGTATGCCTTTCTGCAACCTGTCTTTTCAATATTACTACTATTTTCTATTATATTCTGTTAAACTGTGAGGTAGTAACTGGTATGTGGACTTATTTTAAAAATAAATAAATAAAAATTTCTTCTGTTGGCAATAGTACTAAATTATACTTTTGCCATGACGTCTTGATCTTGGCATGAAAAAGAGACCTCACTGTGAGGTTACATTATATTAAAAAGTGTCTAGCTGTGTTACGTTTCTTCAGACAAAAAAGGTTTACAATGATAAAGTCAATAAGCCAAATGTGGGTGCTTGGCTGTTCAGCTGGGATGCTCTTGTGTTTATAATATATGTATAAACCATTGTTTTCTATTACTATTTTTATTATTTGAGAGAAGTATACTATATTTGATATGGATTTTTTATTTTATATTTGTGAACGAGAACAAAAAAATGTATTCGTAAAAATCACCCCATGTGGCTCCCTGAAAATGTATACGTTTATACAAATATTAAACTTTTCCCCCTGTCTATAGCAATAATATGCATTATAATAGTATAAGCTCACATAAAATTTTAATCTGTTAATTACACTGGCGGACTGGGCTTGGAGGGATGATGGCTGTGGTAGTCACATGGGACAACACAGCTGTTCAGTTGAGAGGTGAAATATGGTGTGAGAGGAGTTCCAGTAATGTGCATAGCAGACACTTTTATCCAGAGTGAATACATTGTCATACTTTTTTTCTGCAGTGTCAATAATGGTTTTTTTTGCTCTCAATGAGAGCTAAATGAATAAATCACAAAAATGTCAATATTCATACACATCAATGTTGGCAGTTTTTTCAGTCATTTCTTAACCAATTCAGCCCCACCAATATAAGTACAGATATAAAGTGGTCTAAATAACCTCTTTATAGAACAGATGTACAGTGTTCTAAGTCACTGCCTAATAGTACAGATATGAAGTGGTCTAAGTAACCTTCTTGTTGTACAGATGTACAGTGGTCAAATGCAGTGGTCCTCAACTCCAGGCCTCGGGATGCAGTCTACTGCTGGTTTTCTATTCAACTTTATAGTTAATTGTATTCACCTGGTGTCCCAGGTCTAAATGAGTTAATATTGAAAGGGCTAGAATGAAAACCCGCAGTTCTTTGGGTCCCAAGGCCTGGAGTTGAGAACCACTGGTCTAATATTCTATAAGACTTAGAAAAGTCATGTTGCACTCTAGCAAATCCATTACATATATACAAATCCATAACATTTATACAAATCCATAACATATATACAAATCCATTACATATATACAAATCCATAACATTCATAAAAATCCATAACATATATACAAATCCATTACATATATACAAATCCATAACATATATACAAATCCATTACATATATAATAATCCATTACATATATACAAATCCATAACATATTTACAAATCCATTACATATATACAAATCCATAACATATATACAAATCCATTACATACAGTGGGGAGAACAAGTATTTGATACACTGCTGACTTTTCAGGTTTTCCTACTTACAAAGCATGTAGAGGTCTGCACATTTTTGATCATAGGTACACTTCAACTGTGAGAGACGGAATCTAAAAAAGAAATCCAGAAAATCACATTGTATGATTTTTAAATAATGAATTAGCTTTTTATTGCAAGACATAAGAACTTGATCACTTACTAACCAGTAAGAATTCCAGCTCTCACAGACCTGTTAGTTTTTCTTTAAGAAGCCCTCCTGTTCTCCACTCATTACCTGTATAAACTGAAACTGTTTGAACTTGTTACCTATATAAAAGATACCTGTCCACACACTCAATCAAACAGACTCCAACCTCTCCACAATGGCCAAGACCAGAGAGCTGTGTAAAGACATCAGGGATAAAATTGTAGACCTGCACAAGGCTGGAATTGGCTACAGGACAATAGGCAAGCAACTTGGTCAGAAGGCAACAACTGTTGGCGCAATTATAAGAAGATGGAATAAGTTCAAGATGACGGTCAATCTCCCTCGGTCTGGGGCTCCATGCAAGATCTCACCTCGTAGGGCATCAATGATTATTTGGAAGGTGAGGGATCAGCCCAGAACTACATGGCAGGACCTGGTCAATGACATAAAAAGAGCTGGGACCACAGTCTCAAAGAAAACCATTAGCAACACACTACACCGTCATGGATTAAAATCCTGCAGCGCATGCAAGGTCCATCTGCTCAAGCCAGCACATCTGAAGTTTGCCAATGACCATCTGGATGATCCAGAGGAGGAATGGGAGAAGGTCATGTGGTCTGATGAGACAAAAATAGAGCTTTTTGGTCTGAACTCCACTTGCCGTGTGTGGTGGAAGAAAAAGGATGAGTACAACCCCAAGAACACCATCCCAACCGTGAAGCATGGAGGTGGGAACATCATTCTTTGGGGATGCTTTTCTGCAAAGGGGACAGGACGACTGCACTGTATTGAGGGGAGGATGGATAAGGCCATGTATCGCGAGATCTTGGCCAACAACCTCCTTCCCTCAGTAAGAGCATTGAAGATGGGTCGTGGCTGGGTATTCCAGCATGACAATGACCCGAAACACACAGCCAGGGCAACTAAGGAGTGGCTCCGTAAGAAGCATCTCAAGGTCCTGGAGTGGCCTAGCCAGTCTCCAGACCTGAACCCAATAGAAAATCTTTGGAGGGAGCTGAAAGTCTGTATTGCTCAGCGACAGCCCCGAAACCTGAAGGATCTGGAGAAGGTCTGTATGGAGGAGTGGGCCAAAATCCCTGCTGCAGTGTGTGCAAACCTGGTCAAGAACTACAGGAAATGTATGATCTCTGTAATTGCAAGCAAAGGTTTCTGTACCAAATATTATGTTCTGCTTTTCTGGTGTATCAAATACTTATGTCATGCAATAAAATGCAAATTCATTATTTAAAAATCATACATTGTGTCTCTCACAGTTGAGGTGTACCTATGATAAAAATTAGCTAAATCAGCAGTGTATTAAATACTTGTTCTCCCCCTACATTACATTAATCCATACATTGTCATATTTCTTTTTTGCATATTAAATAACCTTTTTGCTGTTGATGAAAGTTTAATGTCATCACTAAAATGTAAATACTGGCAAAATCCTTGTGCTTGGTTTTCCTCTGTGTGTACTAGCTAAAATTTCCCAGTTGAGCGAGAAGCTTAAAGAATATGAATTAGACAAGCTCAGCAAGTGGTAGTTTGGTGAAAACATTTTGATTTTCATATAACCTGTACCTGCTGTGGATTTGTATCAAGAAGACACCACAATCGTGAAATATTCACCTCAAATTTGCAAGTGGCGAACAGTGAAAAGCTTGACTGAGAGATCAGTGAAGCAACCCAACCGTATACCAAGCATGACATGACTCAACCCCCATAACAGGATTGTAGAGACAGTGTCTCAGTGCAGAGAGCCCACCAGACAGACACTGGAGGCCGGTTTGTCAATTTACTGTCATGCCATTCACCTTCGTGCCACTAGGACTAACTTAAGGAACCGAAAAATAAAAAGTCCACAATTCAGTTACCAATTAAATAATTATTTCTTATTTAGGGTAGACATTTAAACTTTAGACTATGTACTTTATGTCTGTCCTAGTAGGAAATCAGTGGAATGTTGATGGTTAACAGATTCTGTAAAGTGTGAATTCAGGGACATAAGTTTACTTTTAGTTGCCTGGTTTGCATGATCCTCGAAACAACATCACTCTGTCTGAATGGTTCCAGGAAACAGATCGGAACATGTTGGAATTTGATAAGGGGTCTATTTTACAGGACTAGTCTTGATATCATTATGTAGACTATCCAACCCACACAACTTCCGTTTGGGATACAAACCAGAGTGAGGTCTGGGAATGGTCTATCTTGTATTGTCCTCACCTCTGCATTAATTTTTGCTCCTGCAACGTCTAAAATCTCCAGAGAACTTTTCTCTTTGATACTTGTAATACTTGTTTTATATATTTAATTAACTTTTTACATTAATTTGTTGACTATTTGGAATTAATCTAACACTTTTTAAAAAACGGTTTAATCACTATAATAAAATCACTTTATTATCACACAGTTGTTTGGCTCCTTTCTGAATCATAATGATAACAGAAATCACCCAAATGGCCCTGGTCAAAAGTTAACATACCCTTGAATGTTTGGCCTTGTTGCGGACACAAAAGGTGACATACACAGGTAAAAAAACAATGAAAGGTAAATTTCCCACACCTGTGTTTTTTAAAATTGTATTTAGTGTCTGTGTATAAATAGTAAATGAGTTTGTTAGCTCTCACGTGGATGCACTGAGCAGGCAAGATACTGGGCCATGGGGAGCAGAAAAGAACTGTCAAAACACCTGCGTAACGAGGAAATTGAACTTTATCAAGATAAAAAATGATATAAAAAGATATCCAAAGATTTGCAAATGCCAGTCAGTACTGTTCAATCACTTAATAAGAAGTGAAAAATTCTGGGACCTCTTGATACCAAGCCAAGGTCTGGTAAACCAAGAAAGATTTCAGCCAAAACTGCCAAAAGATATGTTCAGGTTACAAAGAAAAACCCATATGTAACCTCAGGAGAAATGCAGACTGCTCTGGAAAAAGACAGGGTCGTTGTTTAAAGGAGCACAATATAAAGATACTTTAAGTCAGTACATTTTCTGTTTTGTTTTAGGATTGTGCCCTTCTGTTATGATCTACAGTTTAAATGGGAATCCCATAAGAAATAAAATACATGTTTTGCCTGCGCACTTATGTTTTCTTTACAAATGGTACATATATCCTCAATTACTCAAGTAAACTCTAAAATGACCACTGCTAATATAACAAGACAACATCTCTTGAAATAACAAGGACTGTGACAAAGCATAAACACAAACATACAACAAACACAATCCAACACAGACCAGGCACAATCAGTATACATTGTTTTCAGTTGTATTTCAATTTTGTGTGACGGTCCTGGATTATTAATATAGTTGTGTCTTCTGTTGCGTTTCTTGTTTTTTGTTGACAACATGAAGAGTAGCTGCTGTTCCTGGTAGGAGCTACAATAATGAAGATGAATCCTAACAAAATACAACACACTGAATTAATAATAATATTGTGCACATGCCCCGCCCATTTCTTTTCTCCGTATCACACTTTGGTGACACCCGTAACTGCAAACACAGTCCACAGTCCTGCTAACAAAAATGTCATGTTTTACTTGTGATTCAATGTTTGTTCAGTATGTCTTTCGGAAGGAGAAACGTTCCTTTCTGTTAAAGGGTATTAATCAAGGACCCTATAGTAAATGCTACAGCAATTTATGGTGTGAATCATGTAAAAAGAATAAAAAGAAATACAGTGAATAGTATAGATTCCTAAAGTTATTACTATAGAATACAAAGACCACAGTTGCACCCAGTAGCTCAGTGGTTGTGCCAGAATTTTCAGTGTTGAAGATGAAACTATAAATATACTGTAAATATTGTAATGGTAGCGTATTTAGAGTGTAGTGTGGGATCTGAGCATTAACAACTACAATATGAACGTACGTTTCATTGGAAGTGAATGTGCCTAGATAATGAGATTAACAGAAACCTCTCTGTTTAGATGCTCCCTGTAGGTTGCGCTCTGGTAACCACAGGAATGTTTACATTGACCAGTTGGCATGGGGGTTACTGTCTTGGCTTTGCTAGGTAAACACGCCCCTCAATGTATTTAACAGCTTGTAACCAACATTACAGTGAGAAGAGACTGAGTGAGATGAGATTGAGGTTGTGTAAGGAAGACTAGGTCCGAAACCTCATGAACAGACTAACAATATGCTGCAATAAACAATTGAATTACTCTCTCCCTTGACAACTGTGTATGCAAGTTATTATTTACCACTATACGATGGCTTATTTCTAACAGTAGAATACTACAGTTTTTTTTCTGCTCATTGGTCTGCCTATCAGTTTGCATTGACTTGTAGTCTTGTCACAGTCTTCTCTGTTCTCGTTCAGTAAGAAAAGTAGAGGAGACAAGTCGTGTCATTGTTTAAAATTCAACCTTGTAAGTGTTAGAGGCAGGACTTGACACAGTGCACCTTTATAGCATCACACTGAAGAGCATGTTTCTTATGTTTTGAAGTTCATGTTTTTAATGTCACATAGAGAAGAGTGTCCGCCTCAGCGTCCTTGGCACTTTGTCACTTTGCCATAGTCCAGTGCTGACACTCCGGGCATTGTGCACCTACGAGCCTCCCTGGCTGAGACCAGGGCTCAACACCTCCTCAGCTGTCTCCCTATGTATCCAGCTGTGAAGAAAAACCTGGAAAATCAAAAATAGGGAGTGTCCATTGTCCTTTAAAAAGAAACACCCTTCAGGGTTCAGATCACAGCAGTAATGTCGTTTAACATTCTGCCCCTTCGTCATCAATTTGTTTTATTATTTCCCCTCCCTGTCTGTTAGCATCCAAGTCGGTAATGATCATTAAAATGTTCTTGCGTCTTTGTTCCCTGTGAATAATCTAGGGGCAGGATGATGGTCACTGGGAGGACAGGCTGGTTCCAGACTCTTGTCTCATAGTTTGTCTCGTCTCTGGGATATTGTATTGCTACAAAGCAGAACACAGCCAAATGCCTGAGACACAATCTTCAATGGTTCAGCCAAGCAGAGAGAATGAACGAAAGACAGAGGGACAGAGAGGGAGAGGGACAAAACAAAGAGAGAGACGGAGAGAGAGGGAAAGAGACATCCAGGGAGGGGGATATATTGGCAGAGGGAGATGCTGAGAAAAATAGAGATAGATACTGAAGGAAACAGACAAAGAGGAAGAGAGACAGAAAAAGGATAGCGAGTGAGAGAGAGAGACTGAAATACAGAGAGAGTAACCAAAACGTTACAAACTACAGTGGTTCTATCAGAGCTCTGCACTAGCTTATCCCAATAAGATGATAATTAAGACTGAAGAGATATGGAGAACTGGGCCGTGATCTTCGCAGTAGAGGTCACTGAACATCAGGTATGATTAGCTTTTAAATACTGTCATATACATTATGTAATTTGGGTGTGGAGCTTAGATAACAAAATGCCAGGCATGCCAGTCAGACAGGACAGGATCAGGATGCTGCTCCAGTAGTAAATGGCACCCTATTCCCTATGTAGGGCACTACTTTGCATTGGCCAGAGCAGTGCTCTAGGGGTCCTATGTCATAAGGAAACAAGGCATTGAGAGTTTAACTGATATTGTTTTCTGTATCTCTACATATTTTTTCCTGTTTCCTGTTTGTCTATATTTCCTGACTGAGTAGGACATTGACTATTTACCCTGGCCATTTTATGACTTACACAGAAAATACACAGAGAACACACATCCACCAGCACACACATCCACCAGCACACACATCCACCAGAACACACATCCACCAGAAAACACACATCCACCAGAAAACACACATCCTCAATGGAGTTATGCTAGGTCATGGGAAAATATTACAGTTTTTCTACTTTTTATTTTAGATGAATCATCTATATTAATTAATTAATATAACACATTCTTGTTTTTTTAAGACACTGTTTTGATGTCAACAGGTCCATTTCTGTTTTTGTGGGGAATGGTAACTACATCAAGTATTTGCAATATAAGGAACGACCAGAATCTGTTATGCTTCTTGAAGAGTGGCTATGCTTGGTTAATGATGTCTGCCTCGTGTTAGAGCAGCAAGGAGCTGGCTCCTAACAGGAAAGATATTCTCCAAATAATGTATTCTCCCTCTAAACTCATGCTGTGCATTATGTTATTGTACAGACATGCAGTCCTACCTGTCCGTCATCTCTGAGCCGCTCGGCTGCCAATTAGATTGCTACTACCGACACAAATTGAAGGAATTTAGGGTGCAATTGTTTTTTTAATCCATAGTACAATCCATTTTATAATACAAGAGCTTTAAATAGGAGGGAGTAAGATGACTGTCTCAAGTAGCAATCTATTTCTGATTTGCTCCACTACTTTTTAGTGCCAAGAGGATCCTGTTTTGGATGCTTTCCCTTGAAAGTGAAACTTCAATAATTTTGTCGCATCAAATTGTATCCATACACCCGTCTCATAATAAAAAACCTCTGATAGATTTGAACCAAACTGGGGCATTGTCGCCAAGCCATTTTGCTATTTTTTTTAGCTCTTTGAACCAGAAAGTCACGTGGATAAACTCACCTGATGACCTTCTTTAGTTGTTACACCGACCCACCTGAGGGAGTCGCTAGAGTTCAGTGAAATCTGGAAACCCTTGCTGAAGACGCCTTCCCACTCACCAGGCACTGCTGGGAAATTTAATGGGGCATATCCACAAATGGTCAGCTAGCAGCACGGTCTCAGACCTATACGGTGGGGGTTGGCTTGGTGCTACGAAGGTGGGCCTCCAACTGCTGCAGCACATAGGATAGCTTTGTTTAGCCATTAAAACATCCCCACAAAGTTAAAGCTAAATTTTAACTGTAGTACTGTCTGATGAGACTTGATCCCTACCAGGATTGTAAAATCTGTACACACGCACACACATGCAGTAAACACAGATTGATGGCTGCTGGTCTGCTCTGCTTATCTGTTGACAGACAGCTGTAAAAGCTTTCTGCTCCGCTACACTTTACCTATCCCTGCTCCTGCCTTCACGGCCACCGCTCCTCAACCCCTCATTTCTTGCGCCTTCACCCCTCTAACTCTCCCCTCCCTCTCTCTCCTCCTTTCCTCCTCTCCCCCTCCTCTATGTCCCCTCTGCTTCTCTTCTCATTTACTTTACTCTGACAGGTGCACCAACAGGAGACTTGTGTTTCCAGGCCTGTTCTCGCCATCCAGTCAGACAGTCAGTCAGCCAGTCAGTCAGTCAGTCATCAGAAACCAAACCCTTTCCAGGGACAAGTTAGGCCACATTCCCACCCCTGACTCGTGGATTCCACAGGTTCCGACAACTTGTTATGGGTACATTTTAATAGCACAGTTTCAATGGGCTTTTTGCATTTCTACTGCCCCTCATGCTGATCCTAGCTTTAAGGGCTGTAAAATCCATGTGTGTCTCGCTAGATAATCTGTTTTCATTTAATCACGTAAAGATAGCAAAGAAAATATTACACCCGCACCTTAATGAAATATAACATGCCTAAGGATCATTGGACCGGGCTTCCTGTTTGTGATGAACATGATCACTAGTAAGTAAATTCAATTAGATGATAAGAATGCACATTCCAAAATGTTAGGGTGTGTAGCAGTGCATACAACATTGGAGTCAGTGATTGGTTAACAAAGTAAAAATAAAACATCTGTTCATTTCTTGACAAGGTTGTTTGTGGTGATTGGCAAATGTGTTTCCTAGTAACAGTTTCAGTGGGATGATTTCAGTGAACAATTCAGAATGTCACGGTAAAAGGCCAAACGCCACTTCTGTAATCAGGAATGTGTGGATTTTTAGTAGCATTAACCATTCTGCAAATAACTCTGATACACTTCTATGTACAGTCATTCACAAATTATTCAGACCCCTTCACTTTTTCTACATTTTGTTACATTTCTGCCTTGTTGTCATGGCTTAAGAGGCAGAAGATAGTTGTGAGATTCCAAACGGAATTACTTAATGAACGAATATAGAAAAAAACAAGTCGAAGGCGCTAAGCGTATGTATAAGTCTTCAGATCAGCGGAGGCTCACAAATGCAATTGGGACCACGTGCAAGCAAACAAACACTGACAATACTTAACAAAGACTGGGGGGAGCAAAGGTAACTAATTACACAGGTGGATTTGGGGAAGGTGTATGCCCAGGTATATGTAATTGGCATGACGACACTGGAAAAGGGGTATTTGGTCAGTGGCAGCTAGTAGGCCGGTGACTCCGACCACCACCGCGGGAGGGACAATTCATCTAAAACGGGTTTGAGATTTCTCCCCCTCATCAATCTAAACTCTGTACTCCAGTGACTCAGCAATTGGGGAATCACCTGATCTCTTGACTGAGTGTCATGGCAAAGGGTCTGAATACTTTAATGCATTTAAAGGTGACAATTTAGTTTTTTGCTTTGTCGTTATAGGGTATTGTGTGTAGATTGAATTTTATCTGTTTTACAATAAGGTGTACAGTTGTGGATAATGCCAGCCTACTGTTCCTAGTACAATAAACTTAATCTGTTTCTCACAGCAAGACAATGATACTGCAGCCACACGAAATGTGAATTGTTCTGCTGATTGAAAAGAATGGTCATTTTACAGGGTTGATTCATTTTTCATCGACATTTTAAATTGAAAATGTCGAACTTTAGCCTTTTTAAACCTAGTATATGCCTACAAGGACAGGATGAACAAATGAAAATGTGCTACAGACTGTAGACGATGCCAGTGCTACATTAACTCTTGCCAGTATTCTCTCTCTGAGACTGCTGATTGCAGAGTACAGAGTCAGCCATCTAGAACACACACACACACACACACACACACACACACACATACACACTAGCACACGCATACAGACACGTCACACACACATAGTAGAGGAAATGTTAGTCCATCATCCAGAACCAATGTATCTATACTCATGTTGGTAATGCTATTAGGGACATCATGAATAGGCAGCGACATGTGTGTTTGTGTGTGTGTGTGTGTTTGTGTGTTTGTGTTTGTGTTTGTGTGTGTGTGTGTGTGTGTGTGTTTGAGTGGATTCTAAAACTCTAAATCCATCCAATCTCCTCTTGCTCCTCTGCTGTTGGAGATAAATCGCTGCTTACAGGATGGAAAGTACAAACCACCCAAAAAGAACCAAATTACCTTGGAGGAATCCCAAATCACACGCTGTTGCCTATTATGTGACCTGTGGGCCTGGTAAAATGTGTGCATTATACAGGGAATAGGGTGCTATTTGGAATAGCGGCAGAAAAACACATCAGATTTACATTGAGTTATTAAAACATCTGTCCCACTGGGAACATGTCTGTCTGACTTCATGGCCTCAGTCATCTGTCCCACTGGGAACATGTCTGTTTGACTTCATGGCCTCAGTCATCTGTCCCACAGGGAACTTGTCTGTCTGACTTCATGGCCTCAGTCATCTGTCCCACAGGGAACATGTCTGACTTCATGGCCTCAGTCATCTGTCCCACAGGGAACTTGTCTGTCTGACTTCATGGCCTCAGTCATCTGTCCCACAGGGAAAATGTCTGACTTCATGGCCTCAGTCATCTGTCCCACAGGGAACTTGTCTGTCTGACTTCATGGCCTCAGTCATCTGTCCCACAGGGAACTTCTCTGTCTGACTTCATGGCCTCAGTCATCTGTCCCACAGGGAACATGTCTGACTTCATGGCCTCAGTCATCTGTATAACTGGGATCATGTCCGACTTCATGTCTCTGGCAAAATGGAGCCTGCCAGTGGAAAATGCTGTAACACAATATTATTCCATTTGTATTTATTTAGAAATACATATACTACAATGGATAACTTTGTCTTCTCCAATAAAGAAAACCAAATTGCAGTGCAGCATACAAATGGCAAATTCCATGAATATGATTAACAGGGAAACCCATGAAAACATTTGAATCTAAACAACTATCCTATCCAATAGGCACCTGGACAGCCTCATGGGCCTTTCTACCTTCCTGTGATTCAGCAAAACTGCATTAAACCTGGTCCATAATAATCCTCATTCCATGCCCCAAATGAGCACTGACATTAAGGCACATGGGTGGATCTGTTGTATATGGCCAATATAGCACGTCTACAGGCTGGTTCAGGGCTCTCCACATTGCATCAGGTGGGGTTGCCCTGTTAGTACTTGTAGGTCTTTGTACTGTGCACTACTCAAGACTAGTATGAAAGCAACTCATATGACCAATGAAAAGGGCATACAGTGTAAATACTGCTATGTGATTGGGATTCAAAGGAGCCCTATGAGCCTGAACATTACCTTTGGTTTCTGTATCACACGCGTTGACCACATATACAGTCTGTTTTCACAACATTCAACAGAATTCATTTTATCAATGATAATCTCTCTTGGAAAAATGCTGTTCAGTCTGGTGTGGCAGGTTGAGGACTGTACATCTTCACCAAAACTAAAGCGGGACAGGTAAAACAACACACTAGACACGTCAATGAAGTTCATTAATGTATACTGTAAGTGGTTGTGGTTTCTTCCACTAATTTCTTCAGTCAGAGCCGCAAGTCAAAAACAGGCAACACACAAAAATATGAACAAAATGTTCCGGTCCTTAGCCGTGCAAAGGTAATCCCTCCAAATGTAATCCGTACAAAGGTAACCCATACAAAAGTAATCCATATGAAACAAACAAACTGAGACTATCCTTGTGAAATGTCATTGGGGAGATGAAGGCACTCTGAAGTCAGCATGTGCTAAGAATTATGCTACTCGATGAAACCAATGTGATCTTCTGCACCAACCGTGCTTAGGATGAAGCGTCTGTTCTCCGCCCTATCAGCTCCCCAGACCCTGGTCCCAAGCCTGAGGTTCCCAAAGTACAATTGGGACAAGACAGCTGTTAATGGACAGGTGCACTCAGAGCCGGCTCCAGGCAGAAGCAGTCGCTTAGGGCTCCCGACCGCTAGGGGGCCTCCAACTGCTAGGGAGCACCCGACCGGCAGGGGAGAGGGGGCCTCAAATGACATTTTGCTTAGGGCCCCCAAAAGTCTAGAGCCAGCTCTGGGTGCATCTAACTATGTCTGCCCTGCTCACCCCTCAGGACAGATTTTCTTCGGGTCCATAGTACTGTATGCCATTCCCTCACACGCCGCCCCCATCAAGTTCAACACAGCTGGGGGCATGATGCCATTCCCTCACACTAGCTATGTGCATGCAGGGACAGTGTTACGGACACAGATCAAGCCCAGTCTAGAATGAAAACATCAAGGTCAATGGAAAACTATTGATCTATTGATTTTGATATTTTTGTCCTAGACTGGGCTTGATCTGTGTCTGCGAAACCGGACCAAAATGGTTATATAATAAAATGCAAACATACCGGGATTTACATTGACATACAGACCCTATGCCCAGAGACTTTTGACGTATCCAGTTCGAACCCTTTCAAGTTCTCTCTCTCTCAGTTCCCTGTCTTTCTCTCTCCATTCTTCATCTGCCTCACGTGTTACTGTGATGTGTACTGAGCTGATTCCTAACTGGCTGCTGCTCTAACACCACTCACGGTTTTGACTGGACAACTGGTCTGAAGGTTTGAGGTGGACTCCCAAATTGCACCCTATTCCCTATACAATGTATGCTTCTGGGCCCTGGCAAAAAGAAGTGCACTACATAGGGAATATGGTGCCATTTGGAATGCTCAAAGTTTTTGGCACGGGAGATTAGGTGTGATAGATTGAAAGTGACTACTGGAGGGCACATGATGAAAGGGGCTGGAGAGGTCCGCTGGGGTTTGAACATTAGAACTGACACCAGCTGCTTATGGTGGTGATGTCTGCCATGACCCTGGCCAAAAACATAAACATCATCACCACATTAATAATGACCGCCAGCCTGTCAGACACCTGGTATCCCAAATTGCACCCTGTTCCCTGCATAGAGCACCTGTGGGTCCAGGAAAAAGTAGGGTCTTATGTAAGGAATAGGGTGTCATTAAGTGTTCCTAAAACACCTGCCTCTCAGGGTGGCTCAAATGACACCCTGTTCCCCGGCACTTCCTTGGACCAGAAGCCCTGTAGACCTAAAACGGCACCGATATGGTGCCGTTTTAGACCCGGCCTGTTGTACTCGTATTTTATGAAAATACTAATAATCATAACAACAAATATTCATACTACAACCAATAATAGTAATACAGGCTCAGTGTAATAATATATATTGTAATAACATACAGGAGTATTTACACACTCACGAGAGCTTCAGTCTATGCCAGGACAGTCAGATGTAAATATAGCTCAAATCAAACTGTTGCTGTCCAGCTAGTCATGGATGTTAAGGTTCTCTGTAGGGGACTGAACTACAATCACCATGTTTGGTTGTAGTTCCGCTAGTAATGGAGGTTAGGGTTCTCTGTAGGGGACTGAACTACAATCACCATGTTTGGTTGTAGTTCCGCTAGTCGTGGAGGTTAGGGTTCTCTGTAGGGGACTGAACTACAATCACCATGTTTGGTTGTAGTTCCGCTAGTCATGGAGGTTAGGGTCCTCTGTAGGAGACGGAACTACAGCCACCATGTAGGGTTGTAGTTCTGCTGATGATTTAACCAGGCCAGATGGCATATATATTAATCTACATTAATCTACTCTTGATTTGAGCTGGCTTCAAACAGCAGTACAATAAAAATGCCACTACAGGAAATCTATATTGTTATGTGGACTGGAACTATTGGACATTTTGTTCTAGGGATTTGATATGTGTCCGGTTAGGGAGTTCATGTTATTTTTCATGAGGGATAACTGGGGGAAGTAATATCTCTCTGAAGTGAAAATGGATGTCTGTCCCATATGCAAAATATGTTTTTATGTGACTGTGACCTCCCCACATCCAAAACAATTATTTAAACATATTGAAAAGTATTTAGCAAAGAACATAGTTATAATATGTTTTCTCATTCAACGGACAGAGCAAAATATGTTTTAGTGGACTAAGACTGAGAAGGGTATTAGAGAACATTATCTCCTTTAGTCTAAAGCATTGCATTCATTTTGCAGTTTGGCTTAAGCATAAAGCATCAGGGACTAAAGTACTTTCATGCAGTGCTCTATCTAGTCCACTGATGTGTTTCCTAAATCTGACATGGAATAAATCTAAGCATTTATGCTGTTTACAACCGGCTTTCCCTTACCATCTTATATAAAAATGTAGCTGTTTAGTTTCCTAAATATATAATTTTCAGCTCCATTTTAGGTTGCATTATAGGGGCACACCTTTTAATGACTAACTTTTATTGATGTGTTTTTCCTAAATAAATAAAAATAAAATACATCTATAGCCACTATTGTGGGCCTGGTTTTAAGTTCATACTTTATCTGATGCCAATATAATGTGACTGATAAAGGGTTGTAAATTGAATACAGAAAAATATTATTTTAACTGATAAAATTATACTTCAATTATAATTGTCTTTATTTGAACAAATACTGCTGCAACAGGCAGTTGACCTTGGGTTCTTTTGAAGCCAATGAGCTATGGATCGTTTGATTGAAACCACACTACAGATATACTTGACTACAGGTGTACTTGCCTACAGGTATACTTCACTGCAGGAATTCTTGACAACAGGTTTACTTGTATACTGGAATACTTCACTGCATGAATTATTGACTACAGGTATACTTGACTACAGGTATCCTTGTCTACAGGTAGACTTGACTACAGGGATACTGGTCTACAGGTAGACTTGACTACAGGTTTACTTGTCTACAGGTTTACTTGACTACAGGGATACTGGTCTACAGGTATACTTGTCTGCAGGTATACTTGACTACAGGTATTCTTGACTACAGGTTTACTTGTCTGCAGGTATACTTGACTACAGGTTTACATGTCTACAGGTATACTTGACTACAGGTATACTTGTCTACAGGTATACTTGACTACAAGGATACTGGTCTACAGGTATACTTGACTACAGGTGTACTTGTCAACTGGTAGACTTGGTAGAGTCACCTTGCACTGCAATTAAATTGTTTGCTCTGTTGGGGAAAATATGTATCAGCTTTGGCCAAATGTTTATTGTGATTTTGGCCCCTTTCTTCTTGGCTAATTTACTCTGTGTTGTTCAGGTTGCTTGAACATCAGTCCCTCCTAATGATAATCATCCCCACAGCTTGATGTTGCCACCAATATACATCATTGTGGGGATGGAGTGCGTTGAGGCATGAGCCATGCTAGGTTTGTGACAGATAGAGCACTTTGAGCTTCATACTGACTGGGCTAGCCGAACACTTCATTTACAATTTCCTAATCTTTTTCACCCAATTTTCCTTCAGATTCACAGCAAAGAACCTTTAACAGTGGGGTAAAAAAAAAATCAGTTGTAATAGTCCACAGTTTTTCTTTCAAATGTAGAATTGAGATTTTCCACAGCACATGGGTGGAGTATGCATGCAACACAAAACCAGTATCACAATGCAAAAATACATTTTGTGCTTTTTAAATTGTGTCAAACAAAACAGCATTTCAGTGTGTCGTTTGTAATTCAGTGTTATGAGAGAACGGTCAAGGTTTTCAACCAAAGGGTAAAAGTAACATGATCCTCCCCCCGTTTAATCCTTTTTAAACACTGAAATACACTTCACATTATTATTTCTTACTGTGCTGCAACTTGGTTTTTCAATTAAAACACAGCATCTTTAGAAGCCAGGGAATAATACCTCTTAGCACATCTTTTATCCAATCTGTCACTTGAGATCCTGAGGGAGTCCTGAGCACAGTGGCAGCACACATTCTTGTCTTATATATATGATCCCTGCGGGATTAGAACTTCACCAAGCCACTGAGGGCCAGAGTGCCAGAATCTTTGGCCTCAGGAGCTGGATGTCTGGGTGTCTCATGCCATGTGATAGTGTACTGGGGACTCTAACATGCCCTCACCCAGCCTGGCCTACGGCTCTGTGATTGAATTCCTTTATATTTACCACAGATTTCACTTTGTCTTCAGTGGCATTCTTAAATATTTCTCAGAATCCCTTTGAGGGTACGATTGTGGGTTTGTGTTTGCTTGGGTTTCACTTTATAAATAGGAATAGAAATGTACTTGGTTTAGCGTAGGACTCACAATTAGGGTTTGGGTAAAAAAATTGGTGTAGAAAATAGGAGTTAGGGTAAGGATTTACATTTTTGTAGGGAAATACCTTTTGATTTCCCTATTTGTGTGTAAGCGGAGGCCAACATTTTTTATACATTTAGCTTTTTAGGTCATTTGCATGCAATGATCCCCTCCAGTATTAAACCCACTGATACGACCAGATGCTCGGTATGTTCTCAGGTGATGCTCTACCGTGGCTCTATTGCAGCCATCTTCAGTTCCTCTATTATTCTAGGACTTTTTTCTTTCGTCCTGTGTAAAGCATGTGGAAGACCATCTTAATTGGATTCAGTTTATTCACTCGGTTAGTCAAGAACTTCCACATTGTGACCCTGAAAATCGACTTGGCATCTATGGGGTGTGTTAGTTGGCGTTGCCCTGCTTCATTCTGAAACACTGTGCAATACGTTTATCTGGTTGTATCTGAGCAGACAAGATGTATCTATACACTTCAGAATTCCTTCTACTGCTGCCATAAGCAGTTAAATCATCAAAGAAGACAAAAGAGCCTTTAGTGGCAGCCATACATGTCCTCAACATAACACCCCCTCCACTTCATTCCACAGATTACGGGCGTATGTGAGTTCCCTTTCTTCCTCCACACTTGCCTCTTGACTTCGCTCTGGTACAACAGTAATATTTATCTCATCGCTCCACACAGTAATTTCATTCATGTTTATTGAGGCTGTCTAGGGTATTTTCACCTCGTAGTCCAGCACCTGTAGTCTGGCTGGTGAAGTTTTCTGTAGATGGTAATATCAGACACATCCACAGCTACCTCCTGCAGTGTGTTCCTTATCTGTCAGACAGCTTTTTATCCTTCATTATAGTGAACATTATTTATTCATCCACAGGTCTTCCTTTGTCAAACAGGTAATGAATGTGTCTCTGTTGAGCTCACCAGTCTTCTCTTTCTTCTTCTTTAGGGTTATGCCCAAGCCAGAAAAGCAATGCACTTAAAGTTTACTATTTTGGAACTAATTATGTTGGCCTCAAAGATGGTAAAACCTGAAAAGTGCTCCGAACAAGGTTTTTTGGCAGCTCGCCACCCTATCAAGGTTCATGCTACACTTGGCTTGAATGCAAGGCTGTATTTTAGAAGTGGATCCTCAATTTGTCAACTAATTGCATCTTCATAGATTCTTTATGAAACAGAAATGAGAATAATTAATAACATTAACTATGCGTCCCACGTTATTCCCTGGATTTCTTTATAGAGAAGTCTGAAATGTCTCAAACTATATAATATAGTTGGACATCATCTATGCATGTATTTTACTGCCCATATTTACCGTATATTCAAATGAGTGGTTGTTTTCAACCAATTGTTATTCACTTCCCTTCAAATAAAGCGCCCCCTAGAGGGGAATTGGTTCAGACTGGTTCACCATGGGTACACATTTAAAGACCCGGTGAGGACCGGACGCAGCTTCCTGGTGAACCCTTCTTGCTTCAGACATAGCTTTTGGTCGATTAATTCATGAATGAATGGTTTCCTGACATTTATGCATTCTATGCACCAGGGAGTGTTTGAAGTTCTTGCAGTCCAGTTGCCTGGAAGCAAATAGTCCGCAGAGAAATGATCCATTGGTTTTTGCTGTACTTCCTGTGGAAAAGGGTAATATTGAATCTACCGGCCTGGACTAGCAGGTCCCAGCCTTGTAATTGAATAAGCACGAAGGTGGGCAGGGTCAGAGGTTACTCATGACAGATCAGTGTTCCTGCGGGAGGACAGATGTGTGTTTTGTAGCTAGCTGGAATGAGGGTTTTCCACAATCAATGTAACACAAAACACACAAAGAGCCACAACATGTTGGCATGTATAATTTAAACAAAGAAAACTGGTCAACATTTTGTCTGCATGTCACTGTCCTTCAGGTTTTCATAATGCAATGGTACACTACCGCTCGAAGGTTTTGGGTCATTTTGAAATGTCCTTGTTTTTTAATGTAAAGCAATTTTTTGTCCAAACGTCAAGTTAATATTTGATGGATTTAAAGGAGTTGAGTAGCTTATTAAAACAGTATTTGGTATATTTAATGAATTGTTATGAACATTGCCAGTTTGTGTGTGTGTGTTTGTTTGTGTGTCACCACAAGGATGGTTAAATGAGCAAAATTTCTCAGTCCCTACAAGGGAAAGGCTATTTTATCCTGAGAGGTAACTATTAGGGTAAAAGTTACAATTGTCGGTAGGTATAGAATTTCAGTAGATATTTTAGCAATTACAGGTTGGATTTAGGAATTAATTACTCATTAGGGGAGAACCTTTTGAACAAGAATAAAAACAAAATTCACACAATAATAGAAATTCATAGCACGTATGTGCACATGTGTATGTGTGCGTGTGCGTGTATGTGAACGTGTGCGCACGGTCATCATTGTGACCCTGGTCGCTCAGCTAACCATTGAATCTATTGGGTCATACACCAGACATCCTTGCAGCCCTACCAGACTTCTAAATATAGCTTCTAGAAATGTCAGAGGTCATGGTGCTTTTATCCATGTATAAACCCTCTATACTTGCTTTTCATATGGAGAGATTCTTGCAGTCTGAAATGCTGGTCTCCTGATCTTTGTACTGTGGGCTGGATGCTGTTGGTTAGCCAATGGGAAACGGAAATGTACAGCTCTGGAAAAAATTATGAGACCACTCCTAATTTTTCTTAAATCAACAACTCTACATGTATGGCAGCCATTCCATTTCAGTGTCTGTTAAATTCCAACACAGGCACACCTCATTTTACTTAACGAGGTACTAACCTGGTGATTACCTGAACCAAATCTAATTTAAAATCACTGCTCTGGTCATCACTATCCTCTTGCAATAGGATCTGCTGGATGGCAAACACTGGAGTGGAGTGTAAGTAGTACCTCAAAGGTAATTTGAATAAAAACAAAACTATTCAGCATGACAAACGAGTTGAAAAGAAAATATTGGAATGAGGAAAAGAAGGGTTAAATTCTGGCTTTACTGGCAGAGGGATACAGTGAGCGTCAGGTTGCTTCCATCCTGAAAATTTCAAAGACGTCGGTTCATAAGAACAAGGTTATGCAACAGACATTGGGGACAACAAAGCTACAGACTGGCAGAGGGCAAAAACCAATGTCCGCTGACCGAGATGACCATCCACTCCTTCGAATGTCACTCAACAACCGTAGGATGACATCAAGTGACCTACAAAAAGAATGGTGAACAGCAGCTGGGGTGAAGGGCATTGCATTGACGGTTTGAAACAGGCTCCTAGGGGCAGGGCTGCAGTCAGGCAAAGCTAGAAAAAAGCCCTTCATCAATGAGAAGCAAAGAAGAGCCAGGCTGAAGCTTGCAAAAGACCATAAGATTGAACCGTAGAGGAATGGAGTAAGGAAATCTTCTCTGACAAGTAAAATGTTCTGCTTTGCCCAACACCTGGCCGTCTAAGTGTTAGAAAAAGACCTGGAGAGGCCTACAAGCCACAGTGTCTTGCACCCAATTTGAAATTTGGTGGAGGATCAGTGAAGATCTGGGGATGTTTCAGCAATACTGGAATGGGGCAGATTTGTCTTTGTGAAGGACACATGAATCGACCCAAGTACAAGGTTATCCTGGAAGAACACCTGTGTCCTTCTGCCCTGACAATGTTCCCCAACTCTGAGAATATTTTTTTCCATCTGGACAATGCTCCATCCCACACAACCAGGTCAATCATAGTGTGGATTGCTGACTACCAGATCAAGACCATGTCATGGCCAGCCCAATCTCAAACCTGAACCCTGTTGAAAACTTCTGGAATTTGATCAAGAGGAAGATGAATGGTCACAAGCCATCAAACAACGCTGAGCTACTTGAATTTCTTTGCCAGTGAGTGGCAAAAAGTAACCCAACTGCAATTTTGACAGTCTGATGGAGAGCATATGAATATGAATATGAATGAAAGCTGTGATAAAAAAATCTGAGTTACTCCACCAAATATTGATTTCTGAACTCTTCCTAAGTTAAAGCATTAGTCTTTTGTTGTTGAAAAATGAATATGAATTTGGTTTCTTTGCATAATTTGAGGTCTGAAAACAATGCATATTTTTTTGGTTAATTTGACCAGATGTTATTTTCTACAAATAAATATTCTAAAGGACAATTTATTTGGAATTTGGGAGTAATGTTTTCAGCAGTTTAAAGACTACAACAAAAATGATCATTTTACTCAAACACGTACCTATGAATAGTAAAACCAGAGGAACTGATACGTTTGCAGTGGTGTCAGAATTTTTTCCAGAGCTGTATTTGTAAGGATTGGCTAGCTCTTTTAATGGTTTTATTCAGGGGTAACTAGATCCAAATTATTTGATGGGGACCAATTCATCATAATAATTCAATTAAATGATTTGTATACTGTTCATTGACCCCACGGTTGTCTATAAAGAGATGGTATTTTATAAAAACATGGTCTACAGGGGTCTAGTGATCTTAGCCGCTATGCACCAAGCATATGTACCCCTGCAGAAGTGTTTTAGTCTGGCTTGCTGCAATTCAGCACACTCTTCAGTTAGTGTTTATTCTATCAATACAGTACAAAATATCAGAAAATGCATCAACAAAATATTTTTTCACAAATGAACTGTTTGTTATTTTACCAAAACGAGTGCATTATATTTTGGATTAAATAAAGGTGCCGTTCACAACGCATGCCTCTCTTGAAACAGATTCCCATTGGCCTCCCGTATCCTTTCCTATCCTGGGACCCCCCCAGCCCATTCAAGGCATTTGATCAATTCCAGAGCTGGCACACCTAATTCCCCATGACAACTAATCACCGATCCCTTAACAAAGTGAATCAGATGTGCTGTGTTAGAAAAAAAAAGAAAACTTTAGGGTACCTGGGGAATTTTGAGAACAACCAATGAAGGGAGTAAGGCTAGGGTTTGGAACTTACACAATTGTTTTTGGTAGAGCCCTGAATGTTTGGGTTGCTTGTTCCATCATCCCAGTTACCCTAGCGTTACTCCAGGTCAGGTCCACAGAAAATAGAAACATTTGGGTTTCAGATCAAACAGTCCTAAACATAGCTTCCATTTCACCCCGAAAACAGGATTTTTAAACACAGCTGCAGTGCTCCTTTTACTCCCACTACATTAGAGCACCCTAGCCTATATATGTTCTGAATATCTCCTTTCACAGTTTGGTGTTAGGCAGAAGTTCTGAGCAAGGTTGGGCTGGCTGATATTAGAACTAAAGTTAGGTAATGTTGGTTTGAATAGTTGTTAACACAATAAGCCGGACTGGTGGAATAAAACTACGATGCAGACAGCAAGGATGCATTTCTTTCAGAAATAACAAAACCAAAGCCCTCAAGGCTGATTCAGAAAGAAGACAATTTTCACAACAAAGATGAACAGGATGGCATGGTCTTTGAAGGAAACCATAGTCTCACTGCTTCTCTGTTGCAGGGCAGCCTAGCAGGAGTGTTACTGGACCGCCTCATCACGCCCACATAAACAACAGAAGTGACTGTCTGAAGATAACACAGCTTAACGAGGGTGGTTCTCTTCTCTTTGACGGGGGCTACGGCCTAACTTGGCTAATGGTTTTAGTCCCCAGGTTTCTCCACTACGGATCTCTGGTGGTTCACCAACTGTCCACTCTGGCTTGGTTTTAAGGGCAGAGAAACAAGGGCAATTATTAGACCAGGTGTAGTCACTTGTTCTCTCCCCAACCCACTAGTTATGTCGGGGTTGTCCCCCAGGTCCAATGGGAACCAGTTGCCCAAAACCTCCTATTAGGTAATGTCAGGTTATTAGGTTAGGTCGGGTTAGGATGATAGAAATGTTAGGCTGTTGTGATGTAAGGCTGAGTAGTAGTAAGGTTGTGTTAATGTGTTAGGGAATATTGGGACACCTGTACAGACAGTACATGCCAGGGTTAAGTGGGTTGTAGGCCACTCAGTGGGAAGCCTGTCCCAGTAACCAGGGAAGCATGGCAGTGCGTCATTGCATGTTAACAGATTAGGTTACTGTGTGCCATGTGTCTGTATGTGTCCCAATCTGTTCCCTATATAGTGCACTGTGAATGAATGCATTTCACCCAGGCACTGAAAACACATGAGGTTGTGGGTTAGATAGCGTGACCTCTGCTATGGATTTCTCATAAGAGAAATGTGTTGGGAGGTTCCATGGGGGTTGGGAGAGATCAGCTGAGGAGAGTTGAACTTCAGACGTCAGTTGGTTTCAGACCCCCCCCCCCCCACACACACACACGCGCGCGCGCTCGCGCAAACACACACTCACACACTCACACATACTCACATGCAGACACCGCATACACAAACACACATGCACACACCCACACAGACTTCCAAATTAGGATTGGTAAACAAAATAGTTGTTTGTTTTTCACTGAGGCATCCAACAGTGGTATCTAAATGTATTAACCTCCTTGTACTTTTCCACATTTATAACTGATGGATTAATTATTCACACCCTTTAGTCAACATTTGTTAGAGACAGCAATTACAGACATGAGTCTATGCTGTTATCTTTACTAGCTTTGCATATTTGTGCACATAACATTTTCCCATTCATCATGCAAAATAGCTCAAGCTCCCTAAAGTTGGATTAGGACCGTTGGTTAACAGAAATGTTTAACTTTTCTTTCCACATATTGGAACGAAAAGGCTCAGCTGCATTCAGGACCAGGCTTTGACTGGGCCACTCTGGGACATTGACCTTTTTGTTTTTAAGCCTCATAGCCAGGATCATGTTATCATTCCACTGGTTCCATCTCCGCTGATCTCTGTTTGTTCCCCAAACGCAACTACAGGGCAACTACTGAACAGGGGTACTTACTTTTCTGCCTGACAAACCAGGTTACCAGGTGCCCAAACACTCACATTACATAATGTTAGCTAAGAATGTTAGGTAATGTAACTTGAAGAAAGTATCT
Source organism: Esox niger (assembly GCA_016801105.1). Lineage (NCBI taxonomy): Eukaryota > Metazoa > Chordata > Actinopteri > Esociformes > Esocidae > Esox > Esox niger. The sequence continues at coordinate 34,937 of JACXGJ010004671.1, forward strand.
GCTTCATGGTGTAGTTTCTGTTTAGCAATTGTACATACCAACTGTGGGAGCTCCCGGAGACATGTGTATTTGAAATCAGGTGAAACATATTGTACACAGGTGGACTAATTATCTAATTATGTGGCTTTTTCAGGTGTGTCATGGTGGTGAATACTTTTATTGAATTATTTTCTGTGATTTATTTAGAACAAATTGATTAAATTCTTCACTTTGACATAATGGAGTGCCACTGTATATCTGATGGTTAAATAATGCGTTCTCTTTGTGTATTATTTAATAATACCCTAAATAATAGGGCACTAGGTATTGTGTAGAGAATAGGGCACTACTCACCCCAGGGCTTTAGGTACTGTGTAGAGAATAGGGCACTACTCACCCCAGGGCTTTAGGTACTGTGTAGAGAATAGGGCACTACTCACCCCAGGGCTTTATGTACTGTGTAGAGAATAGGGCACTACTCACCCCAGGGCTTTAGGTACTGTGTAGAGAATAGGGCACTACTCACCCCAGGGCTTTAGGTACTCTGTATAGAACAGAGCACTACTCTGACCATGGTCTTAGGTATAGTTTAGAGAATAGTGTGAAATCTCTCTTCTAGGAAACCTCCTACTTTTTCCACTCTTGTGATTATATGTCTCTCTAATGTCATGTTTTTTTTTTAAATTCTCTTAGATCTCACAATCTAGCTGGCTATTTTGAGTTGTTTTTAACTGACTTGTAGAATCATCTCAGAAACTCTAAGGAATTTGATGAATTATCTCTTTTAGGGCAATTCAGACAGTTGACTGAAGAATGTGCATTGATATGTACTGCATAATGATGTGTGCTATATAATAATGTGTATTATCTATGGAAAGTAATGAAATGTTGTGCACTGTTGTGTTAAGGTTTATAATGATGTTTACTGTGTATAAGGATTCATGCGGATGTATGAAGATGTAAAATGATGTGTACTGTCTATTGTTGTATAACGATGTTTGCAATGAATGAATAATAAATAATAAAGTGGTTGCGTTGAATCCTGAACGCTAGTATATGAGAACATAGACGAGAGGTATGACATCGCAGCACCTTTAATTGCTCTAATTATGTTATTAACCAATTTATAGTCACAGCAAGACTTCTGGGGGTTCGTGGTATATTGCCAATACACAGCTAAACGCTGTGTCCAGGCACTCTGCGATGCGTCATAGCAACGTTGCTTGAGGGAGGCAGGACACAGGTGCAGGGAGGACTGAGGACCTTTTTTAAAAATAAGACATAACAAAACTAAAACAGGGAAGAGAACAGAACAAGGACAGACAAGATACACTGAGGAAGGACCAACTTAAATAGGGTCAGTGACCAGGTGTCAGTGGCCAGGTGTACAGGTGAGGGCAATAACAACAAACAGGTGGCCGTGTTACACATGATGGATGCCGTGCCAGGATATGACAGTCATACCTAACCACAGCTCTTAGCCATGGTATATTGGCCGTATGCCAAATCCCATCATGCCTTTTGCTACAGTATAATAATCTGTACTATATGATAATGTATAATGATAATGTATAATGATAATGTATAATGATGCTGTCTTTTCCTTTCCGTTCCTCCCCTACTTTGCTCTCCTTTTCTTTTCCCGCACCTCCTCTTCGGTCCTATTGTCTCTCCTCTGTCGTCCTCTAGGTAACATGTTTGTGGTGAGCCTTTCGGTAGCGGATCTGGTGGTGGCGGTGTACCCCTATCCTCTCTCCCTGATGGCCATCTTCCACGATGACTGGATCATGGGTGACCTCCACTGCCAGGCCAGCGGCTTCCTGATGGGCCTCAGCGTCATCGGCTCCATCTTCAACATCACGGCCATCGCCATCAACCGCTACTGCTACATATGTCACAGCCTGCACTACGACCGGCTCTACAGCCGCCGCAACACTGTGTGTTACCTGGCTCTTACCTGGCTTCTCACCTGCCTGGCCATCGTACCTAACTTCTTCGTTGGTTCTCTTCAGTACGACCCGAGGATCTATTCCTGCACCTTTGCCCAGACGGTACGCTCCCGTTTGTAGACGCTTGTGTTTTGGATTGTGCCTCTGGTTGTAATTAACATGTTTATGTAGAATGTTGTGACTTTAATGAGTTGTGATTGGATTGTCGTACAGGTGAGCTCCCACTACACCATCTGTGTGGTGGTAATCCACTTCCTGATCCCACTGGCCGTGGTCTCCTACTGTTACATGAGGATTTGGGTCCTCGTCATCCAGGTGAAGCACCGCGTCAAGCCGGAACACCGCACCACTAAGGTCAAGCCTAGTGACATCAAGAACTTCCTGACAATGTTCATGGTCTTTGTGCTATTCGCTGTCTGCTGGGCACCGCTTAACCTGATTGGCTTAGCGGTGGCAATAAACCCGGTCAGAGTGGCGCCTAACATCCCTGACTGGCTGTTCGTGGCTAGCTACTTCATGGCATATTTTAACAGTTGCCTGAACGCTGTCATCTATGGACTTTTGAACCAGAACTTCAGGAAGGAGTACAAGACAATTCTCCTGGCATTGTGTTTACCCAGAATGCTACTCATGGAGACGTCCCGGTGCGGGACAGAGGCGGGGCTGAGGACCAAACAACCCAGCAAGTCTCCAGCCATGACAAACAATAACCAAGCCGAGATGAACGTTTGAAACGCTCAGTTATCCAGAATACTATTAGCCTGTTAGAGTGGGAGCCTCATGAGCTTGGGTTGTTCTCGCCTGGACAGCTTGCATGGGATTAACACTGTGGGTTTTATTTAACTATTGGGTTCTCATAATGAGAACATATATTCACCGTCGGATCATAGAACCATAGAAAATGGAATCCTTAGAAAGGACCTCTGGACTTCACAGTGGACCATTCTGACGATTATATTTCTACGTGTGGAACTGTACAATGATGCATTTCACATTGTGCCTTTGTTTCCTCGTTACTGAGGGATAGACAGGGCGGGAGATGTTCTGTATCGTCTGCTACTGAGCATAGTGTAAACTGTACTGTAATTTCCCTGAAGGTTACTTACTTTTAACTTTGTCACCTCAATACATTGCCAAACGCACTGAAATATGCCATCAATGTAAAGCTTAATGTCTGCAAACCTACACACTATGAATCACTGTCAGGGCACGTGTTTCCATTACAGGTAAACAGCAGTCTGAATCAAAAACTATTATGGCATATAGATGCCCCACAGAATGGCTGGCCATCACATTTTTATATCTTATAAAGCGCTCTTTTCTTCTCCAATGTACTTGGCAACTTAATACTGTATATATGTGTGCAAGAGGGAATTTATCAGGCAAAATAAAATGTTAAAAGAACAGAGTTGCTGATTTTTTGTAGTAGAAAGAATATTGTTGAAATGTTTGTTTACCTGAGATGGTGCTATGTGCTACAAATTGTTCTTGATCTGAACCCTATCAGCTGTTGTGCATTATAATTGGAATTGGGTGCTTTTTGGGATAGAAATATCTTTCATACTGCAGGAAGACCGACAGATTCATTGAAACAACTGAAAGCATATGACTCTGGATAACCAGTTTGTCCCCCTCCATCTCTCAGCATGACTATACCGTAACATTGGTAACAATTGTGGGTGTGTTTGTGTTTGTAAGACAGGTATTTTTCTTTCCTGCGCCTGAGCAGGTTTGGGTAGAACACTTTTATAAATGTTTTTTTATTGTAACTCTTGTGGCCTGTACACACTGATCTTCAGTAACACAACCATTGGAGTACCCAAACAAATTAATATAGTCTGATTATTTTCCTATTATAGACAGTAGATTGAAACTCCTCTTTTTATGTTAATGTTGGAAAAGAAACTGCTTTCCTGGAATGGCATGTGCTAAGCACCACAGGAGACCCCCTATTTGCATATGAAAAGAAATCCACATGTCGCCTTTGCTTTAGGCTTATTGTTGTTCTTTGTAACATATTAATACCTGAATAATTTGTGCTTTTTATGTCTATTAAAAGCTCATAAGTTTGAGCCTCATATATAACGTTCATTCAGCCTAAATAAAAGCAATGAATGAGCAGAAATGTTATTGAACAACTGATAAGCACTACTTATGGTCTTCTGAATTCAAACATGTTCTTGACAGTATTTGTAGCACAACCAGACAATGGAGCTAAGTAGGCCCGATTCCAAACTAGTATTCCATTTATTTGTGGGTTAGTATCTGGGTTAGGATCTAATCTCGTCAGACACCCAACTGAAATGAGCATGTCACTGATATTAAATTCATTACTCACAAGTCTGTTATTTTACAAGTATGGTTCTTAAGTCAAATTAGTGAGCCGCAAAGGTAATATAATCTTTTGTTCTGTCCCTGACGAATGCATTTGATCCAAATTTGGTTCCACGTCGTTGTTCATTCAATTTATAAATGAAGTCAAAACAAAACTCATTATTGTCATATACTACATTTCTAACTCACTATGTTCTTTATTATATTATTTTGCGATTCCGTTCGGTTGTCTTACTGGAATTTGTCATACCCACCTCAAATGCAATTAGCAAATATTATGAAATTGTTAAGAGCAGGGCTAGCCCGCCCATTAGGCAAAATTATGCAGCTGCCTATTGGCTGCCACCCTCCAGCGCCCCCTCCCAGTGGCACCCCTGCCACTGTGCACCAACATATTCTTTGGGCATAATCATCGAATTACATATATAACTGGAGCCTATTTTATGCTGTTCATAGATGTCATATAGCTAAGAACTCCCATACCGTCTGATGCTGTGATTAAATACCTCTGTGCCCGGGAAGGGCATGGTGTGTTTGGTTTAAACATATCGCGTGTCAAAGATTGACATATAATATGATTCATATAGCCTGAAGCTACATTTTGCAGCGCAGCAAAAGATAACTTCTTAAAATGGCATGCTTGATGCAGAACTTGATGCCACGCTTAATGTTTAGATTAAATTCATAAGGCTGTCAATGATGGAAATGTTTTCAAACAGCATTGCAAACATTGTGCGTATGTGGGTTGGGGGGCAGCAGCATTTTGTTGTCTTGTCTAGGGCGGCAGAATGTCCAGGGCCGGCCCCGGTTAATCTCAGAGTTGATGCAGACAAAGCATCAATAAAACAATTAAAATTAACTTTTTTTGGCTTGTTGTTCGATATTTATGCAACTTTTAAAAAAATAACGAGCATATTGGTACAACAGAAACATAAGGCCTCTATGATGTTATTATAATGTGAACTGTGTTTACATTTAACCAGATTTAATGAAAGAAGTGAGACTGACATTTGAATATGACCTTGTGATGCACTGACCAGAAGGAAGCATAGGCCTTGCTAGGCTTAGAAGCAGTTCCATCTGAGGATCAGTGTAGCCTATTAATAACAATATGATTATGTAAACCATTGGGGACCTGATCCTGGATCAGCGCTCTGACTTCGAAATGGCGTGTAAATATACTAGACCTAGGCCAGAACACACTGTACTGTATTCCAGAAAGTTCCGAATCACGTGGCACACCTTGAAAGCACGTGCGAATAGAGGCTTTGCGAGTATCACCATTGCTTTAACTTTTGGATGAACCCAACTGCGAGACGCCTCCTCTGGGTGCAGCAGGTAGGAATTGCGAAAGCTGGAGAAAAGTGCGGTCAGGCAGGTCAGAAGTTATTGCATGTCTCCAAGTTCCCCAATCCTTCCACGTATAGCATTCAACTGCTGGAAGCCACCTTGTCCCACCATGAAATACATAATATGGAATGCACAACCACTTGCAATGAATAAACTGACTTCAAATAACCAACGTCCAGCTGTGGAATTCAAATCCTGGAGCTGGCACAATGACACTTATTATACTGACATTGGGCCTGTGTGCAAAGTATTTGACTGCCAAGTGCTTAACCAGCTCCAACCCTGTGTTACTGTGGCACAGATCTAATCCTACCTCAATGACAAACAACACCATCACAAAACCTCGTATACAACTGTCGCCTTTCATAATCAGCCTGACAGGGTGATGGCGCCTTTATTGTCAGCTAAAGTGGCGGATGGCTGCCACATAAAGCTGTTTTTTGTATAAAAAATGCACATCAAAAATGGATACAGTCTCCATCAAGGCCATGTTCCATGACTGAGTGATTTTAGTCTAGCACACAGTGGAGATGTTAGACTATGACACAGAAGGGATTTCAGTCCGTGACACAGCGACAGAAGCACTAGAAGAACTAGGTCGATATATGAGTTTTACTATTACAATTAGTGATGACATGTGACAAGTAATAAGTGTTGCACGGCCTGCCATCTACATTACCTCTGTACAGCATGTGAATTTCATCAAAATGTTTTCAAAGGATTGCTATATGTTCACATAATATCATAGAGAAACACTTTCAGGAAGGTCCTCTTGCATGTCTTGGGTAGTCTAAATGCTTTTCCGTAAGTCTGTCCAGTAAAGCGGATTCTCCCTCTACTCCTTGTTCTTTGTAACAGACTGTGCAGCAGTAGATTCTCTTCAATGGTCTTCAGTAACATTTTGTCCAGTTGTGGATTCTCCTCCATTGGTCTTCAGTAGCAGCTTGTCCAGTAGGGTATTCTTGTCTTCAGGGATAACTGGCATAGCCCACAGGAAACCTCCCTGATCTTCTTCCCATTCTACATTTCTCAAACTAACGTTGATACTCTAGCAGAAAATTGTGTAAATAGGGCAATTAATAAATTCCCAAATAATGTGATCTAGACGAAGGAAAGGTTTAATAGTTCCTTTTGCTTCATCCACACATAAACCAGCAATAAGCACCAATAAAATGTCTTGAAGAGACAACATGAACTTCAGCCTCCCATCCAGTAATCTCTTGGCGTCTGTTCCAAGAACAAAACATATTCCCATGAGATACATGGTCACTACAATCATGTCTTTAGCAGTCACTGTGTTCTCTGGTTGAAAATCTAAACTTTGTACAGAGAGGACCGAATTGTGTCAAGACCCAGGTAGCTGCATAAATAATGATGTCCTTGTTTGAGAGGATTTTTAGAAAGAAAGCACCCTCCTTGAGATATTGAATAGATATGTTCCATATTTCTCCTTAGCTTAAATGCAAGATGTCATGTGCCAGAATCAAAATCTTTGATCCTGCCTCTGAATAGCTGAGGAAGTTCCTTTAAAAAGCACACACTTTGCAGAAACTGACTGCATGAACAAATAACATTTTGCTCCATGAATACAAATCTTGCTCTTTTCTTTCTTATTTCCTAGAAATTGGTTTTGATTTTGCATCAATTCAATTAAGTTTTTTGTTGTTGAACCAAGCATCCATTTAATAAAGATGGATCAAAATACCAAATTCCTTCCAAAATATAATTACCAGGAACAACCCAAGATAATGAACATGAAATAGGTTTTGGATGAATAATGTTTATCAAGACTTATTCAAATCTAATGTAAAACCACACCAAAAAATTGGTACAACCTGACCATGATTTTATTGATTTAACACTAAATATATCTTGCTACCAAGGATAATGGATCTGTCTAAAATGAATGGAATCTGCTTAATCTTTCCATGCTTTCCACTCTTAATGAAACACATTATTTGCATCCCAGCTCATCTGTGCCTGAAACAGTTGTATTCATTAAAAAAGTGTTTTCTCCTCTCCGGTCAGTGCTTGACATATGCACAGATTTTTGAGAACTCTGAGTACAAAACTCCAAGCTGATCATGCTCCGAACAAAGCTACGGTTCCATTCTGTGAGGTTCTTATGTGTCATTATGTTTCTATTGAGAAACTGTTTCTATTGGGAAAGCTTTAGCAAGCCTTTACTTGCAGTTATTTAGTAGATATTTCCATGTACCTACCAATGCTTCTTGTCTTAGACCCTTTTGTCCTGGAATCTAGATGTCTCTTTTGTACCTTGGCCTGTCTGTCATCTCAAGTGTTTGGACCTTGTTTTGTATTTTTGACCATATCTTCTAGCCAACCCAGTTTGTACAGTCGTCAATAAACCGGTTGCGCATAGCGCATGCAACCAGTTCTGTGCCGTCTGTACTTATCAAAATTGTAAATATGTTCCAGAATTCCTATCCCAAAAATCAAATGTGCTTTAGATAAAGACATCGTCTACGATCATTAATGCAAATAAATGTAACGTTTATTACAAAAGGATTTCTGTTTAATCAATTGTAACAATTACTCCAAGAAAGAAAGAAAATGTATGCTACCATGCAATCAATGGCGTCAGTTCTGTCTTCAGCATTTGACCATTAGTTCTCATCCACATCACAATGAATATCTTCATTATTAATGCTGAAAAGAATTTGCGGCATGGCAAATCCAAGCCTGACACTGTTAATTGGTTATAGCATGACATAGAAGGAGAGTGACACTTTCATGGGTAGGGCGTTCATAGATCTTCGACTTCCATCAAATAATTCCCCAGTAGGGTTAGGGAAAGGATATTGTGGGAGCAGACTCAGGAAACAGGGATTGGCACAGGATTCTTTCTGAACCACAACTAAATCGTTGGAACCTAGAGTTTCATCATCCCACACAATTTCACTGAGGACCTCAGTGAGGTGCGCAGCGTTATAGTTCTGGGTTTTCAACCCTGACCTTGTTGAGCGGCTCTCTGATTTCATCCTCATTGGTTGGACAGCACTCCAAACATGCATTCTCCTTCTCTAATGGCTTTTGACCATCACGCTCCATCGTCTGCGCCTACCATCACGCTCCATCGTTTCGTGCGTACCATCACGCTCCATCGTCTGCGCCTACCATCACGCTCCATCGTCCGCGCCTACCATCACGCTCCATCGTCGGTGCCTACCATCACGCTCCATCGTCCGCGCCTACCATCACGCTCCATCGTCCGCGCCTACCATCACGCTCCATCGTCCGCGC
>JACXGJ010004672.1:0-43825 GCA_016801105.1 Esox niger
ACGGATCTCTCAGTTTCTCTGGAGTCTAGTGATCAGGGGCCTGGTGAGGTCTGGAGTCTGGTGAAGTCAGGGGCCTGGTGAGGTCTGGAGCCTGGTGAAGTCAGGGGCCTGGTGAGGTCTGGAGCCTGGTGAAGTCAGGGGCCTGGTGAGGTCTGGAGCCTGGTGAAGTCAAGGGCCTGGTGAGGTCTGGAGCCTGGTGAAGTCAGGGGCCTGGTGAGGTCTGGAGCCTGGTGAAGTCAGGGGCCTGGTGAGGTCTGGAGCCTGGTGAAGTCAGGGGCCTGGTGAGGTCTGGAGCCTGGTGAAGTCAGTAATATGTTGAGGTCTGGGCTCGATGATGACTGGATGATGGTGATGTTAAGGGCTTGATGAGGTCTGGAGGTTGGTGAAGTTGGGCTTGATGAGGTCTGGAGGTTGGTGAAGTTGGGTACATGGAGAGGTTTATAGCCTGGTGAGATCGGTCTTTGTGCAAAGAAAATATTGTTACTGATCTATGAATCCCAAATGTTGCCACCTAACATTCATATCACAGACTTTTCTTTGTATTTTCTTTTTACAAATCCAGTCTGTTTGTGTGGCTTCATGCATTGTGTCATATAGATTCTGAATGTAAAGTGAGCACCTGGCTGGCGGACAAGGAGAAGAGACGTTTGAATCCATGGGTTTCATTTCACTCACGTGACTCCCAGTGACCTAGTTCCACTGCTACACCAATAGATAAAAGAACAAGTATCTTCGGTGTCTTAAATATAGTAAACTGAATAATCATCCTGTGTGATGGTGTCAATGGTGGTTTAATTCTTTGTTAAGGAGATGTGACATGTCGAAGCTCTGGTTGTCAGGGGTTTGATGACAGCTGTACGGTAGGGAGCATGGATAATTCAGGGTACTGAATGTCTTTTTAATGAGCATGTGTGTGTGTGTGTGTGTGTGTGTTCGGTGTTTCAGAAGACATCTCCATCTTTCTTCCTCCCATTTGACTACACTCTTCTGAATTTGGGTCTTCCCTATCTCCGTGTCTCATATTACTTACCTCAACTTTCGCCTTTCGAGCCTTGAGGTTCAGTGGTCTTATTCACTGCCTCACAGTAAAGCTGTGTCATTGAGGCCAAGAATTGGAATACTAGTCATGATGTACCGACAGTGCATGGGGGGTCCTGCTGAGGCAGTGCAAATTGGCTAAGCGCTGCTGGGGGTAGATAGGTGGGATGTTGGACAGGGCTGCCTTGTCTCGCCATATTATAGCAACTCCTTGTGGTAATTGGTGTACCTGCAAGCTTAATCAGGGTTTTTGCCCGAGAAGCTCCCAGCATGTATGCTTCTGAACACTTCATGGTTGAGCAAAAAGCAGAACTGTTTATCCAGATGTGGCTCAGCAGGCCCATCTCCAACCCCTTCAAACCTGCTGTGGAGTTGTTGCAATGAGGCAGGTCCTTAAATTGGACATCACGAAACTGGGAGAGGAGAAAATAAAATAAATAACTATTTTTTCTTTCTAATTTCTTCCCCTTTCTCTCTTAAATCTCCCTATATCTGTATTTATCTACCATCTCAAAATGTTATTCATGTTCTTCTCCCTTTTCCTCTTCCCCCCCTACTGGTTCCTACTAATCTCTTCTCTCTCTTCCCCTTTTTCATAGGTGTGTAGAACACTGACTCGGCCTGTGATAGGCTAGGAGTCAGACCATGACCACCAGGGCCATGATTGGCTCCCCGGGTAGATGGTCCCTGTCCTTGAGGCGGTTGGTGAGTCTCTGGGGACCGGGCCTGCTGCTGGTTGCTATTACAACCCTGCTACCAGACGGTTGCCAGGCATGCCCACCGCGATGCGAGTGCTCGGCCCAAATTCGGTCCGTCTCATGTCAGCGGCGACGCCTCACTGGCATTCCAGAGGGCATCCCCACAGAAACACGTCTTCTGGACCTCAGTCGGAACCGGCTCCGCTGGGTTGAGTCAGGTGACCTGGCACCTTATCCACACCTTGAAGAAGTTGATCTGAGTGAGAATCTCATTGCCACACTAGAGCCCAATGCTTTTGCCAACCTTCAAAGTCTCCGGGTGTTAAGGCTCAGGGCAAACCAGCTGAAGCTGGTTCCCATGGGGGCCTTCGCCAAACTGAGCAATCTCACCATGCTGGATCTGAGTGAGAACAAGATGGTGATTCTGTTGGACTACACCTTCCAAGACCTGAGGAGTCTAAGACACCTAGAGGTGGGAGACAATGATCTGGTCTACATTTCTCATAAGGCAAGTTGTTTTCCAAATACCTCAGGGTTCCTGGTCTGTATGTGACATCTTACTAATTCTGTTCTAAAAGCATTCAGAGAGTTAACAAATTAATTAGGTTTTATCTGATTATTTTTGTAGGCTTTTTCTGGACTGATTGGGCTTGAGGACCTGACCATTGAGCGTTGCAATCTGACATCTATCTCTGGTCAGACACTATCCTACTTACGAAGTCTGGTGACTCTGCGATTACGCCACCTCAGCATTGCCACCCTGGAGGACCAGAACTTCCGGAAACTGACCAACCTGCGGGGCCTGGAGATTGACAACTGGCCCTACCTAGATTACATCTCCCCTCTAAGCTTCCAGGGCTTGGACCTCACCTGGTTGTCCATCACTAACAGCAACATCACCTCTGTTCCCTCATCCTCTTTCAGAAACCTGATCCACCTCACCCACCTCAACCTGTCCTACAACCCCATCACCACCCTGGAGCCCTGGGCCTTCAGGGACCTGCTGAGGCTCAAGGAGCTGGTCATGGTAAACACAGGCCTGGCTACAGTGGAACCTCACTCCCTTGGAGGCCTCAGACAGATCCGGGTCCTCAACTTCTCCTCCAACGAACTCCAGACCTTGGAGGAGGGATCGTTCCACTCCGTCAACAGCCTGGAGACGCTGCGGGTGGACGGGAACCCGCTTCTGTGTGACTGCCGTCTGTTGTGGATCCTGCAGAGACGCAAGACCCTCAATTTTGACGGCAGAGTGCCTGTCTGCGCTGGGCCAGTGGAGGTGCAGGGGTACAGCCTCAGCACCTTCACTGACTCAGCGCTCTTTGATCACTTCACCTGCCAGAAGCCCAAGATACGCAACCGCAAGTTGCAACAGGTAACGTCATTCCACATGGCTGTACATGTTAGCATACTGGAAGTACAGAGTACTTACCCATTCATATATACACTACTCAGTGTTTCAATAACTTCCTCCTAGGTGACCGCCCATGAAGGCCAGCCGGTGAGTTTCCTCTGCAGTGCAGTAGGAGAGCCAGCCCCGAACATCATGTGGATCTCCCCTCAGCGCCGGCTAATCACGGCCAAAAGCAATGGTCGTATCACAGTGCTGCCGGGAGGGACGCTGGAGATCCGCTACGCCCAGGTCACTGACAGCGGCACCTACATGTGCATCGCCAGCAACGCTGGCGGCAACGATACCTACTTCGCCATGCTCACAGTGCGGGGTATGCCGCTGGATGCCGCGTCGGCCTTCTTGGCCAACCGCTCACTGTATGGCGGTGAGTTCTTCAACGACACAAACCTGAACAACACGCGCGTCTTCCTCAAGTTCACTCTGGACCTAACCACCATCCTGGTCTCCACGGCGATGGGCTGCATCACTTTCTTGGGTGTGGTGCTCTTCTGTTTCCTGCTGTTGTTTGCTTGGAGCAGGGGGCGGGGCCAACGCAAAAACAACTTCACCGTGGAGACCCCTTTCCGGAAGGCAGAGGGGCCAGCGGCCGCAGGGGGCGCCGGAGGGGCCCGGAAATTCAACATGAAGATGATATGAAAAAACGCAGCCAGGGGTCACTCGGGGGAGGCATAAACACGTCCCGGAAACGTGTTTGACAAAACACACACAGCGCTGACTCGCAAAAAGAAAAAAGTAATGAAATAAAATGCATATATAATTCACACATGGCACGTTACAATGACCATATTCGGTTCGGGTTGATGGTGCAAAATAACACGATGCCCTTGATCTCACTGCCTCTTACTGATTTTATTCAGCTTGTGGTACAAATGTGTATTTAAGATGAACAGAATATCTTTTAAAATAAGTACAACCTTTTAATTAAACTTGATAACCTCAAGTAATTTTTAAAATAAGTTACATTGCCATTTAGCTTAATAAGAATTATAGAAGCTAAGAAATTATTGTGATCTTTTACTGGATGATTACTTTGCTGTGAAAGGTTTTTAGTTATGGCTCTCTCACAGGAAGTGATAGCCCAGAAAGTGAAAAGGTGAAACGTACTTCTTACGCAATGTACTTAAGGTCATTGCCATAGAGAAGGTTAGAGGTGTCTACTGGCTAAATCGTCATTTTAGTATCGACATTGCTTTTGAAAGCATATTTAAATCTAGTTTACTTGGTCAGACTTTGAACCTCTAACCTAATCCATGGCCATTTCACCCAGGGCATGGAGAGGCATGGCTATCAAATGATCACAAAATTTTTAGTCTTGCATTCTTAAATTCTGCCTTTTTGAGAAATATTGCAATAGCATGTAAACATTGCAAATCAGAGTACGTTGTATAGTAGTACGATTATAGTATTGAATAAAAACAAGCCATTTTTATAAGAGATTTGGAATATTATTTATATTGTCGCATAAAGACCACAGCTGACAAAGGTTGTGCTGAGACAAGGACTATACATAGAGACTGAATCCAAGTGGAATTAATGCATGAAACATATTCTAATAATTTTACCCATTCAAATTCATATAAGAAAGTGGCTTGCCTATTTGAGCTTTTGAGTACAACTTCAGAATTTCATGAAAATTGTATATTCGGACTCATTAAAATTCTCAATTGCGGGCCACGTCACAGGCAGACGAGAATGTTTGCGACAAGGTTAGCTGTGTGAGTTGGAATAAAGCGCACTGGCCGAAAGTTTCCGTGATGGCCTGTCGCCCCGAGGGCTTGGTTGGGAAACCAAGCCCAGCGGGCGTGGGTCACACGGTATCCATGACAACTAACACAGCCCAGGGCAGGAGGGAGTTGTGGCACTGGTAAGATCGTTCTAACCTTACACCAACACCACTGCCAGTAGCAACGGATGCGAGGGGAGAGAGAGGTGGAGGGGTGAGTGTTCATGCCTCCCACTGACAGTGCTGCCTGCCCTGGGCTGTGGTGGGGAAGAGCCGGCCTCCACAAAGCTGTCAGGGGGAGCAGCCTGGAGGTCAGGACATGCTCAGAGTCCCAACCTGAACTGGACACATTCACACATGTCAGCAGCACCGTTGCACGCACCTCACTTATTACTTTAAAGTTACTCTATCTCAGGATAAACACACACAGACGAGCGCACACGCACGCACAAACATAGAGGAGCGCAGATTCCAGATGATGTTCTAGCAATACTTCATGTAGAAACAAAAATCCACACATTTAGTAAAAAACCTCTGTATAGTTTTCATTCAAAAGCCGTAGCATGAGTTTTGAATAGATTAATGCTGTTAGTTTTCCTTTCAGATTCAACAGCAGCAGCTGCATGATTCACACACTGCTAGAATGATAATTGTTATTACCGCCTTGTGAGCCACCATAACGATCCTAAGACCATCTGCTGTACTTTAACAGGCAGAGTGGCCTTGTCCGTCATATAGATGACCACCCTGTGATCACTCACAACATTCTAGAACTGTAGTGTCAAGAAAGGCACACCACCCTGTAATCAGTCACAACATTCTAGAACTGTAGTTTCCAGAACAGCACACCACCCAGTGATCACTCAAAAACATAATAGAACAATAGTATCCATAACAGCACACCGCCCTACAATCACTCACAACACTTTTGTAAAATCCAGAATGGCACACCGACATATTATTACTCACAATACTATAGAACTAGAGTATCCAGAATGGAACGTCAAGTTATTAGGAATTACAAAAGAACTGTGTTGACGACTAAACTCTTTCATTCTCTGAGACGGCCAGTGCGCAAATGTCTGTGCCCCCCTAGCCCAGTGCATTCCCCCCTCTATCCCGCACCCCGCGCCCCCCACTGGGTCCACTTATGGGAGGGGTCCCTGGCTGGAGACCGATAACAGAAAATGTATATGTAGTTATGTGAACCCTGCCCACACCATCTGCATTGTAAAGTGGAGAGTACTGTGGTATTAATTATGACCTGATCTGTTCTCATTCATTTAGTTCCCTCTTTTATGCTTTACCTCAGTTGACCTCCCTAAACATTTACTTGTTAACTGTTAACTGTTTAACTTTGGCATCTGTCAGAGAGATTATTGCTTTTCTCAACATGAGCTTCCATTTGTAGAAGGTTTGGGTTATGTATGTGTGGAGAGTTTACTATTATCCGTGATGCAGATAAAAGTTTTGGGGGAAAAAAATTGGGAGCTTTGTCTTGGACAAGACTTTTAGTCAGATTAATTCAGAAAGCTTTAGAATCATCCTCTAGTACATCTGTAGAACATGACGACCAAATGGCCTGTGTGATGATAAATAGTTCTGTATTTATTAAAGTTTAATGAGGCTGAATGGAAATAGATTAGGAAATTGGCCTGGTTTTCTATCTGCCAGAAGAGAATCTGTCTTGGCTCCCATCACTCCAGTCTTGAGAACAAAAGTAGTTACTCACTGGATGTTTCTCATTTCAGTGTTGAGGTTTTCCTGTTTTTGGCAATGACTGTTGTGGTTGTTGATGATATAATGGTGTAAATGTCAGTCACAGATATAGGGATTAGATGAAGATATTTAGTTTATCTTTCTCTCCTTCTCTTCTTCATCAGTTAATTCCCATACATCATTGTTGTCCCCATTCACAGTAACTAGGCTGGAGTATGGTTGTGTGGTAGTTGTTCAATGTGGTCAGTGATTTGATGTTGTTTTGAGTCATTGCGCTAAGTGATGTTATCAATCATTGAGCAGGGACTTAATAAATGATTATAAAGGATGACCCAGGTTCCCCAAAAAATTATTTACCCTACTAGAAGAACCCTACTCTTTCTATGCCTAGAACATTCTATTCCAACTTTGCACTGCATTCTGGGATATTTCTTGAGTACCAAAACCCATCAGGACTGTGTGTACAATATGTAATCTCTGCCAATATTTTGTCAGAACTATTAACCCACTGGTCTAACCCATAAAAGCATGCCTCGTTCCCATTTATTCATTATTGTCAAGAGGGGAATGTTTTATTTTTCTTATCCTTGTAGGTATTGCTACACTGACCAGGTTTGAAGATAAGCATTTGCATACATATGAAATCCATTCGACATTCAGAGATCCTTGAATGTAAGAGGAAGAGTCACAATATAATGCACTTGAAATAGAGAGCCCTGTGAACCTCACTCAACCTGTTCTATATCCAACTGTCTCTTGCCGTTTCCCAGGTTACCTAGCTATTCATTTAACCCTTTGCAGAGCATGCAGCACACTTAAATTCATTCTAATGGAGGACATTTAATGGACGGACTGCAAATTCATTTTTCTATTCAACTGTTCCAATACTGAATAAAACACTGAGAATGCAGTGTACCAGATGAGCTGCAGCCTTTCAAGTTTCTACGGAACACGAGAATGGGAGACATCACAGTGACAGAGGGAGTGTCTTGTCTCATCAAGAGTTTTGAGAAACTAGGCTGAGTGCTCCCTTGCTTCCTTCCCCACTTTGTCCTTGACTGCACAGTGTGTGTGTGTGTGTGTGTGCGTGTGTGTGTGTGTGTGTGTGTGTGTGTGTGTGTGTGTGTGTGTGTGTGTGTGTGTGTGTGTGTGTGTGTGTGTGTGTGTGCGTGTGTGTGTGTGTGTGTGTGTGTGTGTGTGTGTGTGCAGGCGTTCATACATATTATGCATTTTTTAGCTGCTCCTGTGGTAGAGAATTTCTCTGATGCTAGACCCCTCTAAGCGTGTCTCCGAGAATATGTGGATGAAAAGAAGAGCAACGTCAAAATGGACATCATTAGCCCCTGCGGGGAAACATTTTAATATCAATTGTTTCAACATATGTCTATTTTCAGCAGGGTTAAGGGAGGCCCCAGGGCACCGGTCATTTCCCCCTGTCCATGTTTAAAAACTTCAGAGGTATTTGATTTTGGGGGCCACTTAAAAATAGGATAGGATGGTGTTTTGACAACTTACCTCACACGCTTGGAATGTTACAATTGCCCTTAACTTCAATCATCCTCCCAATGTTCAAAGGGAATGAGGTCAGATGTGAAACCCTTGTCTTTCCATATATACTGACCTAATTGGGCTGAGAGAATACCAAACATGAAGATGATATGGACCCTGAAGGAAGAGCTTGTTTGATGAAAGGTTCGGTCTTTCTGTGTCGTTGTAGAGCAGAGCCATGTTCCTCAGAGACTCTGACCCTAGTCATAGTGGTTTTCTCAGAAGTTTAACTGACCATGATACAGGTATAAGGACAGCTGAGAAGACTAGTATATGAAGTGTTACATTATCAGCTGCAGTCTCATTAGGCCATTTTTGGGTCCTAAAATAAAAGAAATATGTGGAATGTGAAATATGTCAACGCTGCAGATGCCCACACAAGTCATCACATTGACATGAGTTTACTGTGCAAGACTTAATGTATGTTTTTCCCAGACAACGACAGTGACCGCGTGGAACAGCAACGCTATGTCATTTTAACACTGATGTTCATTCATACGCCACCATGCAGTCATCCCTGGTTTCACACACTGGTATCCTTCATTCTAACAATGACAATCACCCCACATGGGTTTTTGTAAAAACTTGAGTGGTGGGACTGGAGAAAATATAACTAGTCACTTGTCCATAGATAGATAAAAGAATGCAAGGTATGTATATTTGTAGTATAAAAATATAGTTCAAACCATGTTTTGACATTATAGAGTATTTGCAAACATTAGAATATAACAAGATGGTATTTTGGGTTGTGTTATACATTAGTACATTCTAGAATCAGTGGGTATAATTGCTTTATATAATTCAATTCAAACTAAAAGAATGTATTAGGAAACCAAGGATCCCTACTTTAAGTGTCGTCACACTGACCCTTAGTGGTGAGAGTTGGACATAGCACACAACGTGCATCGGCCATGTTCACAAACCATTGTTATTGAAAGATGCATTTTATGGCTTATCAGATGTCAATGACATGGCAACCAATGACAAAACACTATCATATATACAAATTGACTGTTCTTTGCAATGTCCTACTGAGAGCCATAGAATGTGACTTACATTTGCTGTTGGGTATTTCACAGAAAGAGATTCATGAGAAAGAGACCAGAAACATCTATTTGAACTACAGATACTGTGTTGGCCATGTTAACTCAGCTCAGACTGTGTGTAATTTAATATCATGTTTAAAGATATGTATGACTGCTTGCATGGGTTCCAATAGCAAGGATGGCAACAAGGAACAGTTGCCAATCCAGTTCATCTCTTGTAAGGCTCATGACTCTTTTTGTTTCCCATGGGTTTAGCAGGATTTATCTATGCATGCTTTTTATATACCTGAACTTACCAAACACTGTCACACCTGCACAAATGAAAATACGTTCCATAGATGCTCACCATGGGATGGGTGAAACCTAAAAAACGAAGGCTCCCCTTTATCAACTAACAGTACTTGAAATTATTTAGATATCCTACTTCCACAGATCATTTAGACATTTAGTAGGTTTTATATTTTATCAATGTGTGGCTAAAGCATGTGACTAAAACAGTTGTTTTTTGCAGAAACATTGTCATGATTGTCCACTTTCCATTCACACGACAAATGAACCTTATGAATCTTGTATGTTCATAGCGTTGTAGGGCTACCTGTCATGAATCCGGGACTGTTAATGCTCAGTCAGAATACTAATTATTCCTCGTGGGGGATATGTGACGATCTGACCTGGTCCACACTCATTCCTGCGTTTCTTGTCGCCAGTATTGTGAAAAAGTTATTCTAATGTAATTTCCTTTGAAACAAGACAGAGCCATGAAAATCCTGTCTCTATCAGGTGTGAGCGTGTTTAGCCTTTCAACCTTCAGAACAGGTTAGGCATATGCTGTAAATCTCCCTGGATTACCGCATTAACATTCCAACAATGGCACCATCACAGAAATTCTTGAGCTACTTATGTTTTTACACTGATATTTTGTCTTTACGTTTGTATAAGAACCACTCTCTGAGGCAACGCAGTGGGCAAGCAGTGACTGGACAGGTCAGCTGCATCTTACAGTTTTAGTGGTAACCATGGAGAAACCTAGGCATGGGTGACTGTAGGCTTCTCCTGAAGGCTGACCCAAAGACATGTTCACCCACTCAAGGTTAAAGGGGACAGGTCTGATTCCAAAATCACAAACCAACAGTCCCAAGTGCAAAATGATGTTCCACTGCCCACTGAAAATAGTGCTTGAACTCTTGACTTTGGTGAACAAAATTGTACAGATCTAGTAAATCCATACATTGGCCGTGTCGTGTCATCTGTGATCTGTAATATCTAACAGAGTAACGTGACTAATGAAATGTAAATACGCTGTATGGTTGTGTAGGATGCGCCAAGTATTTGCTATAGTGTTTCTTCTCCAAGGTTTCAATCCAGTTTAATCCAGTCACATAGATACTAGAGAGGTGTAAATAAGTCACTCGGCCGCCTGTTTTTATTTTATTAATTTGTTTTATACTGTCTGTCTTGTAAAACAGGAACTCTTTTGGTCATTAAAGCATGTTGGTACACTGTTCAACCAGTCTCCTCTCTCTCCTTGGCCTGTCTGTGTGCCTTGTTGTAAAATTAAAAGGAATTCACACAAACACATTCACAGAATGTACACATACCCAGACACACACACAATATTACTGGTCATTCTGCTAGTTGGCCACTAGAGGCCAGCAGTATCATCAGAATGGCCATCCTTTCAAACGCATTGCTGCGCAACATCATTACTTTGACACGTACCACCTACCTGAGCATGGTTGCAGACCATGTGCACCCTTTCATGGCAACGTTATTCCCTGATGGCATTGGCCTCACAGCAGGATAACACACCCTGCCACAAATCAAAAATGCTTCAGGGATGATTTGAGGAACACAAGAACAAGTTCTAGGTGTTGACTTGGCCTCCAAATTCCCCAGATCTCAACCCAGTCGAGCATCTGTGGGATGTGCTGGACAAAAAGGTCCGATCGATGGAGGCCCCAACTCGCAACTTACAGGACACGAAGGATCTGCTCCTAACATATTGGTGCCAGATACCACAGCACAGCTTCAGAGGTCTGGTGGAGTCCATGGCTCAGCGGGTAAGGGAGGTTTGGGCGGCAAAAGGAGGACCTACACCATATTAGGCAGGTGGTCATAATGTAATAGCTGGTCAGTGTATCTCAACAGCTTACATACAAGATGCTTGCAAAATATACTTAACAAATTGATCAGTATTTCTATCTGCGTCTATACAGCAAAAGCCAGCAAGACATTTGTACACATGGCCAATGAACAAAAAATGGTTACATTAACCTAAAACCTTTTGTATTCGATATGTGTTACGTAAATTCAAATCCACGATAGACCGCCATCCAATTGTTTGTTTCTTTATTTAATTATTCAAAGCACACATTTTACCCACGTTGATTTTTCACTCAGTGTATTTTCTGTTACAGTTACTACTCATTAAGTGTCTCAGCAGGCGGACATCATGAGTAACTGCACGGACTTGCTACGCTACTGTGGAACTAATATGGAGGAATGGCTCTCAGACTGTGTGCACACAGATGTCTGCCCTGGAACGTCTGGTGGTAGGTAATCAGAGTCACTATACCCTGAGCGAATGGAGCTAGAAGAGGTTAGATGTGAACATTGTGATATTTGCATAGCATTCTGTGCTAAAGTCAACCAGTACATGAACATTTAAATCTAACTTCTAGTCACAACACACATACGATGTGACTAGAATGACTTCGGAGAAACTCAATTTCCGAGGAATTGGTGGCTAACCCGAGGGCCAATCAATCAAAGGCTGGGTCAATGAATAAGGAGTTCTATGTGTTTGTTACAGGGCTTGACAAGTTCAACACACCGGAGGCCCCAGACTGAAACCCCTTATTACTCTCCCACATCCAGGCCAATTCAATGTGGGTGTCAATTTCCTTGTGTGTTTAGGAATTTGACCAACTTTTTTCATTGAAAGTACAGTTAATCAGTAGCATTCTCTTTGGGCCTAGACAGCAGAGGTCAATCCTAAAGGTTGAAGACCAAAGGGGAGGGCTCACACACAAGGCCTGTTTTACCCTGAGAGCCATTCCTCCTCTTATCTTCCTATCAATCCGTTTTGGCTGTCCTCTATCCTTTCTCTCCTTTTCTCTTTATTGGAAATTGATTGTCTTCTACCATCACAAAGACACTTGGTTCTGATTGATTGACAGGTAAGGGAAGAAGGAGAGAACATTTTGTACTAGGGCTGTGAGAGCACTGGGACTCCTTCTCTTGGGAGAGTGGGGTCATAAAGATTTAATAATTTCCCTGGTTTTCTAAAAATGTTGGTTGGATGTTTCCGTATTGGCTGTTTATTCCCTGCTGATTCCGGGAATACTACAACCAGGAAAAAAATTAAGAACATTTTATGAAATGTTGCTATCCTTAAACAGCGAAACAAATATGATGCCATTACATCCCAATATACATGAGCCTTTTGGTGGCCTGAGTACCCGTCTTCTTCTGCATTAGCCAACTTTATCTTTTAGCGTTGGGGAATGTAAAACCAGACCGGCACTCAGGTTACTACTTAAGGACTGAGCTGGTTTGAGAGATAAAATGTCTTCCTTTCATACAACATGAACATTCTTCTGAATACACACAAACACAATCCACATAGTTCAAATGAACAAGATTACAAACATGACAAAAACAGGGAGAAGACCTCTCAGAAGGACAGGGCTCCAACCACAGAAACACACACAAACAGACCAGGGGAGAACACACACAACAGACTAGGGGAGAACACACAGCAGACCAGGGGAGAACACACAACAGACCAGGGGAGAACACACAACAGACCAGGGGAGAACAACAAAGCCACTGACCGGGGGAAAACACACACAACAGACAAGGGGAGAACACACAACAGACCAGGGGAGAACAACAAAGCCACTGAACAGGGGAAAACACACACAACAGACCAGGGGTGAACACACACAACAGACCAGGGGAGAACACACAACAGACTAGGGGGGAACACACAATAGATTAGGGGGGAACACACAACAGACAAGGGAAGAACACAAAACAGACCAGGGGAAAACACACAGGCACGGTACTAGCTGAACAACAACTGAAATTTGAAAGAAAAACATCAGATGGCATCTTCCCTTTTCTCAACCTCTTCCAGCCCCAGTCATTTTTAGTTTTCTCTCCCTCTCCTCTATCCGGGAGTACAGTTCATCCTGCATTTTCTATACACTTACATAATATCCATGCATAAAAGAATGGCTCACATCACCCCTGACAACAGGTGATCTGGTAGGTTGGTTCTATTTTTTAATATGGGAACACTTGAACACACAGAAGACAATTGGCGAACAGAACTGTTGATTTAAGAAAAACAATTTGAAAAGGAAATTATTTGTCTCATCATGTGTTGTCTTTGGTTGTCAAATAAATAAATTGTTTTACTACGCTGCATTATTTTACTTCATTCAGTCATTTACCCTGATTTCTTCCTTCATGTTACCAACAGTACACAGTGCTATGAAGAAGTATTAACCGCTTCTTTGGCATATTTTTGGCACTGAATGCTATCTTTCAACCAAACCCTATTATAAAATGTATAAAAGGTATGGTATGTAAACCAATAAAACAAAGCATGTCTGTTTATTTAATAGGCAAAGGCATGCAGTAGTCGATACCTGTAAGTGCCCACGCAGTTACTTACATTCCATAACTGGTCTGGTTGTGCCACATTTAGCCGCAGTGATTACAACCAAATGCTTTCTGGCTAATTCTTTCATGGCCAAATCGTTTCATGGCCAATTCTCATGGAAACTTCTGGACAATTCTTTAATGCAGAACTTTTTGAATTCAGTCATATTTGTGACATTTTGATCATAAAATGTGTATTAATTATTCTGAAGTTAGGCCATTGGTCCATAAGGTGAAAGCAGAAGCTTAGTTGGGTCATGCAAAAAGACAATGATGCTAAAAACACTCAAACACTTCTACATCAGAATGGCAAAAAGCTACAAATTCTAAGTTTCTAGTCACAGTCCAGATTTAAACCTAATTGAGGTGTTGTGGAGCAGTTCTGATAAGAGCAGTTGAAGCTCAAAAACCCTCAGATGTCACTGAGTTCAAGCAGTTTGGCATGTTCTTTGTAAAAGTATCACCTATTTATATTATCTGTTCTATTGGATTGCCTTTATTGAATATCAGGTATTAATTAAAGATCTGATAACATTCAGTTTCAAAAGTATGAAAAAGTCAAGAGGCAAATGCTTTCACAGCACAGTACTCCTCTTCCACTTTTGCCCTTACAACTACAGTAGCACAAGCCCCCTACAGCCTTCTACCACCTGACCTCCTTTACACCCTAAAACGCTGACACCCTACGACACTGCCCCTCTGTCCTACAACATTATCTTGTTAAATCCTAGCTAGCAACCTTATGTCTTACCTCAAGTTCCCTCTGGCCAAAAGCTCTACCACAACACCTTTCTATTTCTCAGCCCAGACACAACACCTTCCCACTCCTCAAATCTACAACACCCTCCCATTCCTCAGTCTTACAGCTCCTCTTCTCAACACACCTTTCCCGATTTCATCTTCCGTCTTTCACACATTTTTCTTTACCCGCGCAATTCTGTTTTTGTCACAGTCAGGAAGTATATTTATCATGATAGCATACAGAGGAATTCATGCAACTGAGAATAAATCAATACATAAATAATTCAATCAATCAACAAACCATATGAAACAGTAAAAAGGCTTCTAGTACACTCCCTTAATACAAACAATTATTTTAGCAGTGATTCATGGCTCTCATTGCTAATAACATTGTTGTTTTTGTTTTACTGTGTAAGCTTTACATTAAAGATTTGAGGTATATCAGGATGAATTGTCTACATGTGCCTGCCTAGTCATGACACCAGCCAGGACAGAGGGTAGGTGAAGAGGGCTGGAGTGGTGGGGGGGTGGAGCACTGCTTTTTTGGTGGTGACCAACTGGCTCTTGATTTAACCTCAATGTTAGCCAATGAGAGAGAGGGCTCTGAGGGTGTGGTTTTGGATCACAGGGAGACATCACTCGGGACATACACACTCCCTTTTCAATTACATAAAAATATCTCTAGAAGGAGTGTGTGTGTGACGAAATACAGACACACCTCTACACCTGGGGCCTTCTTTACATTCACACCCCATTGCATGCACACATGCACACACACACACACACGCACGCGCACACACACACATACACGCACACACATGTGCACAATCTCAGGCTCTCTGTTGATCAAACCTACACCACAATGTGCAATGTGTCTCATTCATTGACCCATGTGACTGTTGGTTTTAGTTAAGTTATCATGAATAACGGAAGTAATGAAATACACAAAACAAAGTGCTTGTGAATTCCAAAAGGAGTTGGTGTTTAAAAGCCGCTCTATTTCCTCTGTGTGCCTTCCTTCACTTTGACACACATCTCATGAGTGTTTACGGGCGAGAGAGTATGTGTGTGTGTGTGTGTGTGTGTGTGTGTGTGTGTGCATGTCTGTGTATGTGTGTGCACGTTGGCATGCATGCATGTTTGCCTCTGTATTTAAATAATGTGTGTGTATAAATGCACGTATTCTTCTGTGCGTGACTGTTTGTGCGTGTGTGTTCAGAGCAGGCCAACAAGGGTTTGAAGGAAAAAGGCACTCCACTCATTCTGCATAGCTACCACCACCCTGTGGTCCTTCTGCAGTGCAGGTGCTCTGTGTTCCCATTTAGATTTCACTGTGTGCGTGTGTGTGTGTGTGTGTGTGTGCGCGCGTTCATTTACGCACATAGAGACACGTGTGTTTGTGAATTAGGATTGTGTCCTGGCTCCAGGGTCAGACAGGCAGCTGAAGTATCTTTGGTATTGGTGGCTGTGTCACAGTCCACTCTATTCTGTGAGGTAGCCACAATGTGTCTCTATGACGTCTCTGCTTCACTTGGGATTTGAACGCAGAACTTTGACATCCTCGCTACGAACCTCCGAACTGCTCCGCGGATGCCCCGGTCTCTGCTCTGCCTCTGAGCGAGAGCCCTCTACACCCCCCATGGTCGCTGTCCGCATCTCCACCTTAAATATGATTATCGCCCGCTAGAAGATGCTACACAAGTGGAGGGAAAAGGTTTCCCGAAAAAATATTTATCTTCCTGGTTCCTGCCTTTTAAAGTATGTCCACCAAGAGACCTCTCCTACAGGAAACAGGAGGTCAAAGGTTGAAGTGGAAGTGACACTGTCACTCCTTCTTTCGCCCAACACAGTGCCCTCTCATTGGCCTTTCAGCAGAGAGGAATGTAGGGGACGGTCCAGTTCAGGGGTAAAAGTTCAGAGTTCAGGGGTGAAAGTTCAGTCATAAAGAGATCCTTTGGTAAGTCCAGCTAGGAGTCCATCTACTCACAAGTATTCACAAATATGCACAGTCATTCGTTTGTATTCCTTTGTTTCCTTTGTGAATAATCAGTCTTTTTCAAGTTTTTTTTTCTTCTTTTTTTAAATACTTTTTATGTTTCGTCAACAAAGTGCTTCTTTACATGTAGTTTCAGCACAACAGAGCACAATAGTCACAAGAGATTAACTTTGTGTCTAGAGTACTACTTTTTACCCGCATCAATATCATAGGAAGAAAGACAGAGGAAGGAGGAGAGAAGGAGGAGAAAAGGAGGAGAGAAGGGGAAGAGAGAAGGGGAAGAGAGAAGGGGAAGGTATACCTAAAGCTCAAAAGACAGATTTTATTTACAGTTCATTTTCTGTAGGTTTTGGTTAGTATTGATCACATCTATGCATCCATTCATTTGATGTATGGAATGGCCACATCACCCCATAGAACACTTTACAAAAGGGGGGGGTCTAGAATGATTTGTTGGTTGCTATGGCACTGGCCCCCGCTGGAGGACATGTTGGGGGGAGGAGCTCCACCTGCTCTCTCTGATTATCATAGAAGGGTTAACGTCATTGGCACTCAAATCATATTGTGACGTTTGACCCTCCTTTTTGGCCACTAGAGCAGGGATGTCCCCTCCCGTTACTTTGATAGAACACTCAGTAAGGTCAAGATTATTCCCATTTGATTGTTACTCTTAGGTACCTGAAAATACCCTCCAGTAGCTACATGGTTAACAGCCATAGAAAGTATGAAATCTCAGTGAAATCAACATGAATATATGATTATGGATGATTCACGATAGTCTTTTGACATGTCCTCAGTTCCCAAAATAGCTCAGGCTGTGTGTGAACCCTCGTGCGTGTGTATGTGTGTGTGTGTGTGTGTGTGTGTGTGTGTGTGTGTGTGTGTGTGTGTGTGTGCATGTTTCAACACTGTAACCATACCTACTGCTAGATTCTGCACATTGGTGAAACAGTACAACCTGCTCATTCCAATGCATCTTCAGACAAGCCCATTTTTGTGACATAATGGGTCTAATCTCAATGCAGTCTAAAGTGACACCCTTTCTGCCTTCCTTTCTATATGATCTGTGCTGATGTGAAAGGGCAGAAAGGTGGAAGAAAACAGTGTAATGATTGTCCTCCTGGCATTTTGGCTTTCACCTCTCTGTCTGTTACACCAGCACAGATGAAGGACCCCAGCAGGCCAAGGGCTAGCGGAGGACCTGAGAGATCCGGTCAACCCTGGTCAGATCCTCAACCGTCTAAACAACCTAATGTATGATGGCTGACATTTTGTGACTGCTAGAACACGTGTGTATGTAGTTATGCATTTATCATATTTGAAGCTTTAAAGAGTATTTTTCAATTAAAAGTAATTACGGTTGACATGGATTTAGATATATTGTTAAAAAAGTGTTTACTGTTGATTCCAACTACTGGGTGGTGTGTTAGGCAAACAGTATGTCATTGTTCAGAATGTCAAATTCAAGAGCAGGTTGGCTACGGTAAATGTAACCAACTTTGTCCCAAAAAATTATATTAAAAAGTAGTTTTTTTTAAAATAATGCCTGTATCTACATTATATTACACTGTTGAAATGTCTGCCTCCAGGGTGTCAGACAACCCCACCTGCAGTGAGTGTCAACAGTGTGGTGGAACGACCAGCAGGTGGTACTGTTGCACTTCAATAGCAGAAACTAGAGACTTCACACCCGTGGAGCGTAATTTTACAAACATATTAAAATGCATTGAACGCACACACACACACACACACACACACAAACATACCGACACATGCAAATATATAACCTACATACAAACAAGCACACTGTGAAAAGTGTGTGTATCTGACTGAGAAGAAGTAGCGAGGGCATGTCTTATGGTTGCTTGTTAAACACATGTCCCATGGTGCTGTGCAGTCAGGTCTACTGCCGTAGGTTGTCTTTGGTATATTTGCTTTGCCCATTAGTTAAACATTTGACTGACTAACCTTAGCTATTTTAGGCTCACAACGCATCAACCTTCAGAATTTCCCCTGATTGTTGTTTTGTTTTTGGCTTACCGACAGAATTGCTCAAACTAAATTGTCTGTTGATTTCTCTTTGGTTTCTGATTGACAAAAGAAATGGTGAGCCAGAAAAGGTGAAATTCAGCACAAAAAGATTTCAGACCAAGAGTCATACCCACCTGATTCAACTCATCAACTATTCATGAAGACCAGGAGTTGAGTCAGGTGTGTTAATTCTGGAACAGAAGCCTGCATACACTGCTACGGCCCTCCAGAACCAGGGTGAAGGACTACTGCTTTAGATCCAACCACCCTCCGTCCTCTCCCACCTCCTTCCCTCTCAGGCTTTGGAGAAAGTGGCAGCAGAGGAGGTGCCCGGTTGTGCTGGGGATGACCCGCCGTTGTTGTTGTTGCTCCCGTTCCCGTGCATGTGCCCGTGTACGTTCCCCTCGACGCCCCCGGCGGACCCCCAGCGGTCATGGCAGCGTCGACGGGCGTTCATGAAGAAGTTGGAGACCGTGGAGAGCTCCAGGCCCAGCTGCTGGCTGATGGTGATCTGCATCTCCTTGGAGGGCCTGCGGTTCTCCCTAAAGATGGCCGCCAGCGTGCGGCGCTGCAGGTCAGTGAACACCAGGCGCTGTTTCTTTGGGACCAGGTTCCTCTCACGTCCCTGGTCCTGCTCCTTCCGTTTACAGGCTGGAGAGGGGAGGAGAACGGATGAGAGGGGAGGAAAGCGGGAGAAGAAAATGACAGAGTTAAATTTCTTTCTGTATTCCAAGTTCTTTTCAAGTGCTGTCCTGGTATTTTTGAACGTGACGTTACACATCTATCTGGCATTATTGATAATATACTAAAGTCATTGTCAAAGAACCTACTACATAATCCATGTTGAGAGAGTTTGGGGGAATGGAAGGGGAGATGCTTACATGTCAAATAAGATGATGGCTTGATCGATGAATGATTGAATGAATGTATTGAGTAATATGAGATGGATGGATGAAAAGGTAGATTGGTTGACAGGTGGAATGATGGAAAGGGTAATGAGAGTGAGGGATGAGTTTGAATTGGACTTGGGTTGGGGGCCCAGTCCAAAAAGAACATATCTTACACTCTAGCTACACTTCCCCTTCTGCTTGAATGTGCTTCCCCTATCAAGTTGTTCTGGTATTTCTGGGAAAGGCTATGCTTTTCTGCACATTTACTATACCACAGGTCAATATAGTCTACCAGTCAACTGTGTATCTGGACTTCTTACTATACCATAGATCTGTAAGTCTGCCAGTCAACTGTGTATCCGGACTTCTTACTATACCATAGATCTGTAAGTCTACCAGTTAACTGTGTATCCGGACTTCTTACTATACCATAGATCTGTAAGTCTACCAGTTAACTGTGTATCTGGACTTCTTACTATACCATAGATCTGTAAGTCTGCCAGTCAACTGTGTATCCGGACTTCTTACTATACCATGGATTTGTAAGTCTACCAGTCAAATGTGTATCCGGACTTCTTACTATACCATAGATCTGTAAGTCTGCCAGTCAACTGTGTATCCGGACTTCTTACTATACCATAGATCTGTAAGTCTGCCAGTCAACTGTGTATCCGGACTTCTTACTATACCATGGATTTGTAAGTCTACCAGTCAAATGTGTATCCGGACTTCTTACTATACCATAGATCTGTAAGTCTACCAGTCAACACTCTATCCTAATCTCTCACTCTAACATAGGTCAATATGGTCTGTCAACTGTCAATCATATCCTTTTACTATACCACAGGTCTGTATAGTCTACCAGTCAATGGTCTAGCATGTCGTATATTCACACAGAGACAATAGTAGTTGCAATAGGTAGCTGATCACAGGCTACAAATGGCTTTGATGGTAAAGACCCTTCCCCAATAAATAACAAATTGTCCCTAAAATGTAAGCTGTGGTAAAGTGACAGAGTGTCTGGTAAGTAGAGAGAGTGATAGACTGACAGATGTAAATTAACAGGATGAAAGGAGAGGTGTAGAGTTACCCAATGTGGACATGAATGGATTTTGAGGGGGAAAAGGAGTGAGATGGAAACAAGACAAGTGATTTTTCAGCACCACTGAACAGTCTTTCCTTTAGTGTGTCAGAGCTGAAACAGTGGACTGATTTACATATCACAACAGAGAAACACCTCAAAGTTTTTGTTAAATATGATCATAATTCAAGGCATCAGTTTAGCATGTTCTCATAAGATTGATATTGAAATACAGTATTCTTTAGCTTAAAATAAGTATAGCATCTGATTTTTTTAGCTGTGAAAGCAGCAAGTCAATGATAATTCCATACTGAGGTGGGATATTTCTTATTACTAATCACTTTCATTTTGCCTGCACAAGGAGAGGTTAGATTTGGACCTTGCTATTGCCTTTTCAGTGCTTGGCCTTGAGTCTCTTTGATCTGCATTGGTAGCTAGTGGAGTGTTGGTGTAGAGTATTTTCTTGCTTTGTCGGCTGCAATAGGTCTAGCGTTTCTGAGCCGTTCTGTGCTGCTGGCCTAAAAGCTGCAATGATCGATTTTCCGCGGTTTTCTCCAGAACACGTGGTCCAGTAATCAGGGCTCCCTTCCCCACCCAATCGATCTGTATTGATCTGTGAGCCCGCGGTTTCTGTGTGTGCGTGCGTGCGCCTGTGTGTGTGTGCGTGTGTGTGCGTGTGTGTGTGTGTGTGTGTGTGTGTGTGTGTGTCTGTGTGTGTGTGTGTGTGTGTGTGTGTGTGCGAGTGAGCGGTCGTGTGCCTGTGTGCAACCATGTGTGTGTTTGTGCATGCACACGCTTCCATACGCGGCGGGAGAGGGAGAGAGCGGAAGCGAGCGTGTGACAGCCAGCCAGAGAAGAAATTGTTTATCTCAGGAGGAACAAAAGAGCCGTCGTGAAACAGACTGTCAAACCCCTGGTATTAAAGCAATAGAAAAGTACAAAGAAATCCTTTTCCTTCTTTCACAATACGTGTGCGTTTGTGTGTGCGAGGCTGAAATAAATGTTATATGCAATGTGGGTGATGTATGGAAATGATTGATGACTGAACTGCAGGTTTAGACAACAGCAGAAAACAGATTTGACTGTGTGAAGGCAATCAATGTGTGAGTGTGTGTGTGTGTGTGTGTGTGTGTGTGTGTGTGCTCGAGAGCTTGGGTATGTGACGACTGTTTTGGCAGGAGAGTTTGGGTGTTTGTATTGGCCAACTAGTCTGTCTGTAGGGGAGCAGTGTGATTGTGTGTGGTCTGCGTTTTTGTCGCAGGTTTGTATGTGCTTCACATCCGGGTTTCAGTTGTGGCGCCCCAGACTCGTACTCGTCCCTTTGCGACCTTCTGAGGAAAACGTCTACATCCCACCGTGCGGAATAATACCCGCCTCTAGGAGAAACGATGAGTGTTGGCTACTGGTTTAAGCTTCTGCCTCAGGGACACGCATTGCTGCAGTATGGGATCGAATCCTTCCCGCAGTTTTTTTTGTTGCCAGATATCCTTTTTCCCCTTACTTTCCTATCAAATATAGCATAACATTGCCTGATAAATATATATTTATGTAGAAAAATGTATGCAAAAAACGTATGCAAAACGTATATTTTCTTATGCATGCTACAACTTAACAGGTTTTTAGTGTAAGCCTTTCCCAAACCTAAACCGTTACCGTAACTATCTGGAGTTAATACATTGGGAGTTAATAAACTCACATTTTACCTAACCCTTACCTTAACCTTCGCCTTAACACTAAACCTAACCTTTAAACCTAAATTAAATATTGAAGTGAGCTACTACAACACGCACAGCACACACGCGCGCGCGCGCACACACACCAACACACACACACACACACAAACTTCCCATCTCTACCCATTTTGGGAGCAAAATGCACAGCAGTAGTCCATCCACTCCAGTGTGCTTCGTCTGTTAGCTCCCTTGTTGTTCTCAATTGTTTTAATTTGCCCTCAGATTGATAGTCCCCATATCGATTGATCCCCGCTTCAAAACCATTTCATGGAACGTTTATTCAATTCGTTCAGGCTCGGCCACGCCAAGCTCTCTCCCGGCTTTCTAAGTGACGTTCCAGCCCAACTCAATACTGACTAATGTAATGACTGAATGCTAGTGCTAATATACTGATAATTTAATACGTAATGTCTGTTTCCAAACAACTGCTGCTTTCGGCCATTTTACAATGCCAACACCGCTCCTCTCGGTTTCCCTCTCATTAGCCCAACCAATAGCATTACAAACACTTCAGAGGCAGACTGCAACGTACAGCTTGCATGGATATTATAGGTATAATCAGTTAAACCGTATACAAATCTGTCAATTCAATATACTGTAGGCTATTATATTCGTTATGGTAAAATAATACAATATATAATTAATATTTGGGGTTAATATTAGTCCAATAAAAGGACTTGGAGGAATATATTATTACATATTATGTTGGCTTACATTTAGGTATAGGTTATTTTATGTTCAAAATACCGCTCCGTGCTAGGCCTGACAAGTCAAACGGAGTCGTTTCTGTTTAGAGTGGCTGTTAATCTATTGTAGCCAACCCCAAAAGCTCCCACGTCGTTTCGGCCGTTGCCACAAAAGTTAACGAGCTTACATCATATGCAAGAAAGATCTTCAGTATTGTTTTCCCTTCCATTGCAGTCTTATTGCTTTTAATAAAACAATAATAACGTTTTGCTCACCATCGCTCCCACATTGACAGGTTTACACGTGCCGTCTCACACCCTAATAAAAACCCGTTAGCAGATGGTTGGTAGAATCCTAATTCTTTACTATGACCTTTGCCATTTGCCAGTGAGCAGAACATGACCGAGATGTAAGAAGTAGTTTCAAAGGTGGGTGTGTGTGTAAGGGGGGTATATTAATGTGCAACAGTTTATGGATTGTTGTGTGTGTTTATGTGGGCCTGTGCGTGTGAATGTGTGTGCGTGTATTTCGTAACTGACCGCACCGTGCTGCTATAGCGGTGTGCCTGGGACCAATGCTGGGGCGGAATGACGTGATCGCGTTTTGCGTGCGGTGAGACGAGCCCTCTCCCTTACTGGACGGACTACTGCAGGCGAAAAACAGTTTATGTCAATCAATCACTGTCGGTCACACCTCTGGGATCTACGCTCATTGATTGCATTGATTAGAGCCAATGCATTGCTGTTAAGTCAACGGTTGGATACCCACAAAGACAAGCCACAGCAACGGTGCAGCCGTCACAATTTACATACGAATCTACTGTAATTGAAATTTGATTGATTTTCCTTAACCATTTCGTTCATTTGTTAATAAAATCATGTGCTTTCTAATGTAGCCTAAGCCATGCATGTAATTGCTTTAAAATGAAGTTTCTTGTAATTGCCTTGAAGCAAGCGATTATTTTATTAACCAACACATTGGCTACCTAAAGTATAGACTAATAATTGTAGAAAATATGTTACAATATTGTGAAACGAGGTTCCTTAGAACCTAATTAAAAATTACATTTTAAGCGGCATTTAGTCATTTGGTATAAGCCTGGTTTTGCAACAAATTGAAAACGAAGATGGACAATTAATTCGATACGATGAACGGCAGCCTATATAGTGCATAAGCTATGGGTCTGAAAATGTATGTTATTGGCTATGTATTTTCATGTGACGGGCTCCTACCCCAACATTTATTTGGGTTTACAGTTAAATTATGGGGCTTCAGAGCTCCGAAATGGGTATACATTATTTTAAAATAAGAAAATAAACTCCTGGGATACATAAAATGGCGGGTGATCCCTATTAATTAAAATGTTCGTTAATTTTACGCTGATTAAGATGGACTGTATATTTAGAGATATATTGATAATAATGGACGTTTTGACTATTTCTTAAAGCCACACACTTTTGGCTGTGTTAGAAAAGTGGCACAAATAAATGTAATGCAAAGTGGTGTTAACATTATTAATTGCTCTATTTCTTTATATTTATATTAATCAGATTATTTAATTCTTAGTGAAATGTACAGATGTGTTTTATTTTCTCATAATTATAAGATAAAATATAAGATAAAATCGTAACCGATTCCTTGGCCGTTTTTTTATTTCGTCTTCAAATAACCTTTGTGTAAATTAAGTGTTGTAATTGCACATCATGCACATGGCAACAGGTGCTAATACTGCGGAAAATAGTAACAAACACACACACACACACACACAAACACACACACACACACACACACACACGTAACCTAATAATTGCACTGCAGGGTTTAAAACACCGAATTTGGGGAATATTTACTATTTGTCGTCTGTTTAAGGGGCTTGTATTTGTATTCCAGTGAGAATGCAACTATAAAAGCTGTTGTCATTTGTGTCGGTGTAAAATTATAGACAGACCAAGGGTTATCTCTACATGTAACTAATTGTCTCACAACCTCTTCTCTCCTACATTTGAGGAGTAAAGTTAAGGAGGGACATGCACTACAATGCACTAGTAGCCTACTACATGAAATGAGACAGTCTAGAAGTGAGGTGGATCCTAAAATCGAATCATAAAATTAACACATTTAGTTGAATGTGCAACAGTTAAAAAAAAATAAACATATTGTTTTTACATTTGTGCGCGATTTTTCCTTTGGCAAAATAAAAGCTGATTCAAAGTGCCGTCTTCAGGGGTAGGATTCAGTATCATCGATAAATGACTACAACCATGGAGAGGGGGACACTAGTCCACATAGAAACTGACATCTCCCCGACCACGTAATCAAGTACTGGTGTCCAGGTCAGAAGAGAAAATAGGAGAGAGGACTTAGGATAAACTTAGGAACTAATTAAATTTAAAAAGGCCCTGAGTCAAGTGGCTATGGACCACAGCAAGAAAAAAAAAAGATTTCTATGTATTTATGAATTATGCATTAATTCATCTGGAAGGACATTAACAATCATTTGAAGGTGTCAGCCATTTTCATCTAGTCAAGAGGGTGGAAAATGTTTCCTGAAGGCCAGATCTGACTTAAACCAAATCGTCAGGAAGGGCAACCAATAAAGTTGACAGTCCCATCTAGCTGATGGAACCGCAGTCATCAGTGAGCTTTTTAGTGGATTTTTATTTAGATGTCATACACATTTGTTTTAGATGTGTACAGTACACCATGTAAATATTGACATATTGGTCTATAACAGGCTATTCATTGTTTAATCCTATTGTTTAATCCTGTTGTTTAATCCTGTTTAATCTGAGTATTGCATATGTGTGGTGTGTTCTGTGGTCCTGTTCATGCAGTGCTACTAAACATGGGGTGTTTGTTCTGTAGTAGCAGGGAGGACCATTGATGGCGGAGCCTGGGAAACAGAGGGGGGTGGAGGCGGAGGACGAATCTGCTCGGCTGGCTGCTGCTGGTGCAGTGCCAGGGATGGAGGGAGAGTGAGAGAGCGAGAGAGCAAGTGAAGGGAACAGAGGAGAGGAAATCGATACAGATTCCAAGTGAGTCAGATAAGCCTGAACAATGTAAAGTGCAGACACACTCTATAACCCAATCACACACGTACACACGTATACACTTACACACACACATACACACACACACAGTACATTGTGGTTGCATTCCTCCTTAAACATGCATTACAAACCCCATAAACCATAGCAGCCTTTAAAAAATCTAATGACATCACAACCTTGGATTGCATGGAGGTGGCTTCGCTGACATAAGCAGAAATTGGTCTTGACCAGGCCATACCACATACGCTAAAATGTCCCAGTTCAAAATATTTTTTTTAACTGGGACAGATCTCTCTACCAGAGATGGTTTATCATAAAATTCATTTCAAGTTTCAATAAAGATCTAACTGTCAGGAGGTTTTTATACAGTCTGGTTTTTTTTTACTCCATCTTTCCTCGCAATTTGGTTGAATCAAATTAATAATTAAGGTCTTGCCTCATTTTAGCAGCTCCGAGTGGGTCAGGACAGTCAATGAAATTTGTTGCTTGCTCCACCAGGATGTATGGACCGTAATCCTCTACCTTAGCGCTATTGTAGCTGGAAATGTCCGTTTTTTTATGGAATGCCTACATAAGGACGTACAGAGGCCCATTAGCAGCAACCATCAGTCCAGTGTCCCAATGGTTCTTGTGTGTGCTAATCCGAGTTTATTATTTTAAAAGGCTTCTAATTGATCATTAGAAAACCCATTTGCAATTATGTTAGCACAGCTGAAATCTGTTGTGCTGATTACAGAATCAGTAAAACTGTCTTTCTTTAGACTAGTTGAGTATCTGGAGCAGTGTGTAGTCTGTGAAAAAGACACCTTACAGATCCTCAACTGCAGCTTCTTAAAATATGACCTGCAAAACACCAGTCACAATATCCACAGTGAATAGGCAACTCTGGGATGCTTGCCTTCTAGGCTGATTTGAAAAGATAAAGAAATATCTCAGACTGGCCAGTAAAAAGAAAAGTTTAAGATGGGCAAAAGAACAGAGACACTGCACAGAGGAAGATTGGGAAAAGGTTTTATAGACAGTCTAATCTAAGTTTGAGGTGTTCAGATCACAAAGAAGAACATTCGTGAGATGCAAACCAAATGAAATGATGCTGGAGGAGTGCTTGATGCCATCTGTCAAGCACGGTGGAGGCAATGTGATGGTCTGGGGGTGTTATTGTAGTGTTGAAGTGGGAGATGTGTACAGGGTAAGGAGGTCTTGAACAAGGAAGGCTATCACTCGATTTTGCGACACCATGCCTTACCCTGTGAATGATGCTTATCTGGAGCCAATATCCTCTTTGGAGCCAACCGGACAATGACCAAAGCACAGCTCCAAACTATCCAAGAACTATTTATGGAAGAAGCAATCAGCTGGTATTCTGCTTATAGTGGAGTGGCAGCACAGTCACCGGATCTCAACCCTATTGAGCTGTTGTGGGAGCATCTTGACCGTATGGTGCTTAAGAGGTGCCCATCAAGCCAATCTAACTTGTGAGAGGTGCTTCAGGAAGCACGGGGCAAAACTCTTCAGATTACCTGAACAAATTGACAACTAGAATGCCAAAGGTCTGCAAGGCTGCACATTAAGGTTTCTTTGATAAAAGCAAAGTTTGAAGGACACAGTTATTATAAAATAAAAAGTTTTTTACCTGTCAATTACTATATTGTCTATTCAATTTTGCTATATATCCTATTCAAACTTATTCAATGTATGTTTTCATGGAAAGCAAGGCAACTTTTGAATGGTTGTGTATGTTGTGGCCGTGGTTGACGGCATGTATTGTTAACCACATCATTTGACTTAGCTTACACCGAATCCAGATTGTTACATAGCCTAGGCCACTCTCCTCTGCCGTCTTCTCTCTTCCTCCTTCTTTTCTTCCCACTCTCCTCCCTCTCTCTCATGCTTATTAATTATTAAAGTCTCTATCGATCGTTTCACTAGCCTACCTCTATCTGCCTGTTGACGGCGTGCCCACTCACCAAGCTTCCATCATCCCAGCTCTTGGGTTATTGGGGGTTGGGGCTATTGTGGGGTGGTGGGTACAGGGTACAGGGTATGGGCTAATGGTACATGTAGTGCAATTCCAAAATGTATCTTAATCTATTCTGTAAATCAGTGATTATTAAACCTCTCTGTGGCAAAAATGAATAGAATGGCTTGGGGTCACTGAGGAATGATTTGAATAACCTATATATCATATTGCTGTTAAACACAAAATCTCCCATATGATTATTTTGTTTTATCTATCCTGATTCTTCCCTACAATCATTAATCTGTTCCCGGCTGCCTGAATTATCAGGACCATGGATAGCTCCTCAATTGGCTCTATGTAAAGATACTGTCTAAGAGATTAAGCTGACTCATGTTTTTGTGCTGGAATAGAGCAAA
The DNA here is from genome assembly GCA_016801105.1 of Esox niger. Classification (NCBI taxonomy): domain Eukaryota; kingdom Metazoa; phylum Chordata; class Actinopteri; order Esociformes; family Esocidae; genus Esox; species Esox niger. Next base: position 28,440 of record JACXGJ010004672.1, read on the forward strand.
AGCATGACCCACAAGGGCAATCATTTCTACACCAGTGTTTGAATCCTAACTTAATATCAATGGTCTCAACTCGCATTTCCTTGCAAATAAAGTTCTGTTATTTTTAGAACACTGGCACAGACAGAATATTGCTAGATTGATTTTCGTTAATTCCTACTCCCAGTTATGGGTCTATTTTGTCAAGTTTTATCAGATGGTTTTCTTTATTTCATCCAGCTTTATCTCTCAACTCTTTGTCCTGCAGTGCTGTTTCCAATTCAGTGAAGCAGCCAGTCTAGTGCCAATGGCAATGGCAGTCATAATGGATGATAGGTTATAATTTTGTGAGGTACTGCAGAAAAGGGAGCAGAAACAAAGGGAAAGAGAAAAACTGAAAGACAGAGATTGAAGGAAGGAATGGGAGTGAGATAGCGAGTGAGAGAATGACAGGTAAAAAGAGAGAGAGCAAAGTGAGAGAGGAAAAAGAGAGTGGGGGTTGGGAATGGGAAGCAGCTTTATTGATCTCATATGTGCAAAGCCAGGCAAACAGGGAGGACAGAGCTACACTATTAATGACACACCATACTAGCACAGCTACTGGCTACGGCTGTCTATTTGACTGTATAGTACGTAGATCGGTTCCCTATAAGGAAACTGTTGCCCCAGTATCCAAGCTGTGACTGTGCAAGTTCAAAGAGCTCTAACAAAGGCCTGACCTGCAGCATGTGATCCCAACACTATCCTACAAGACATTATCCTCCACAACAATATCTTTCACAGCATTATCCTCCATGACGTTGTCTTCTGCAATATTATCCTCAACAACACTATGCTCCACAACATTATCATACACAGCACTGTTCTCGGCAACATTATCCATCGCCACAATGACCTCCAGGTTACTGTCCTCCACATTATTCCCTACAACCTACCCCACAACATTATCCTCCACAACATTATCCTCCACAACATTGTCCTCCAGCCATACAGTGCAAAGGAATTAGTGGTATTGACCGTAACACATGAAGGGGTCAACACCCTCTCGACAACTTGCCAACACCAAAGTCTGTTCCTTTCAGAACCCCTTAGCTATCCTGCTGGTCCAATCAGTCTGTGCTTCGGCTCCTTTCTGTGTTGCATTAATGCCAATGCAAATGTGTAGTGTGATGAATTGGGACGAGGCTACTCTTACACAGATACACACAGGAAACTTGATTGTGATTTGGTAAGACATGCATTTCAATTCAACTCATCGTTGCTGACACACACAGTCAAATAAACACACCACACATTCCCAAAAAGGTTTACACACATATGGTCAGTTGCTCCTGGCCATTTAAATGTAATGTACACTAATCAATTTAAAGCTGTAGCCACATTAAAAGTTGTGGAGGGACATTACACTCAACTCTCTGGACACTTAAGTTACACAGATACATTTTGTGTTATTTAATGGTTAATTACAGGTGTTTACTAGTGTCCACTGTCTGTTGATGAGCACATTTGAGATTTAAAAAGAAACATTAAATAGTATGTCTGTCATAAGTGGGTATTCTGTATAGTTTCTTAAATTGTAGGCTTATTTCTTAGTTGGTAAAAACGTCCCCCACTATTTTACAGAACACGACTTTTCAAAAATACAATATAAAAACAACTCTTATTCTCCTATTAGACTTCATTTGGATGTCTCTTCTTCTGACATTATTGATTGGATAATGAATCAAATAAATTATCTTCAGAGACAATCGAATAACACCTTGATTACGCGTTTATTTTATTTGGATGGTTAGGGCCTACAATGGTAGAGAACTATTGCCGATGGAAAATCTATGTGGCAAATGAAGTCATGTACGTAGCACGCAGTTGTCTTATATTTATTTTAGTACCGTTTTCTATTCTCAAAGTTTTGGCCAGTCTACATTATTTTAAATATCGCCATGAACCAAAAGCCTGCATCCACGAAGCGGAGGAACGTGGTAAAAGGAAACCCCATTGGCTACCTATGGTCTAATTTTAGAACGTTAATTACGAAGCCGCCAAAATTAAAAGCTGTCATAGCGGTGTGGCTAGCTGTCTCCCAGGTCGGATTCGAATATTGATCGGTGTGCCATATTTAAAAGGGAAGAGTGGGAACTCGCTTATTGATCAGCAGCCAGAGGTCACGCGCCCCTCTGACCGACTGTCCACCACCGCGACTATATGCGTCTGTGTTCTAGCTGGCCATCAGAGACACGTGAGGGTGTAACTAAGTGAGTGTCTTATTTGGAACATATGGTTTACAGAGACCCGGATGGACAGGACAACATGTTAAGACATACACACAACCCGGCTTGTCTTTTTAGAGAGGACTTGGGGCATACTCCGACCCCAATAGGTCGATTGTCCTCCAGGTGGTTCATATTGCTATTAAAATCAAGTCAAGATAACGTGCAGGAGAATGTATGCAGTAGACGATTTGTCAATATCCGCTGTCCGTGGTGTTTAATTATTTGGAAGTTGTGGTTTAATCTGACGGGTATAAAGTTGGTTTGTACTCTGAATGATCGAAAAAAAAAAACGTTAACAGTTAAGTTGTATGAAGCGTATCACGTGTATTATAGCAGCATATACAACTACCAATTAAACTTAACAGATGAAGTTCGAAAAATGCGTGAACATATGCATTTGAGCTCAAAGCGTCAATAGGTTATTATTGATTGTTAAATACGCTTACCACCCGACAAAGGCCAAGAGACCATAAGTATCTTACCCGCCAATCGAAGAGCAGACATCCGCTGAAACTCAGGCTCCTGGAGCCACTTCCACATCCTCCTGAACGTCTCTCTGCCGGACTTGAGTTTACTCCACGGCTTGGGGTTCCGCAGAAGATCGGAGAGGGTTCCTTGGGATCGACATAGGATCCTCTGTGCGAAAATGGCTTGGGGAATGGAGTAGCGCTTCAGCTCTGCGGTTATCCGCTGAGCCACCTCTTTTGTGTTGATCTCCTCTGCTTGTCCACCCGACCCTCCTCCCTGACCGGACCCGGCGCCGTGCCTCTCCCGATCTACCAGCATCGCTGCCCCATTGGCCTGGGAGTGGAGGTGGCTATGTGGATGGTGCATCCCGTTAAGGTTGGAAATCATGCCGTGCCCATGGCCACCTAAACTCCTGGCAAGGTGCTCTTCACTCCTGGACAGCATAGTTGCGTGGGACTCGAAGCCAGTCACCGGGGAGAGCATCTTGGCATCGTTGGAGAGGTGAGCACTTGGGCCGTAGGCTGAGAGCGTCTGCTGGGAGTTGTGCAAAGAGCCGAGGCCGTTGGACAGCGGGGATAGGGACCCATGCCCCATGCCGGACATATCTTTCGGATAGTGGCCATATAGGTTGCCCATCGACGCCAAACCCCGATGATCATCTCTCATTAGCGTAAAGCTCCCGCTGACGTTCCCGGCGGAGAGACGTTGGTGGGCGGCTGCGTGGTGGTGGGAGTGCGGGTGTGGGTGGTGAAACTTGTCGGAGACCGTGGATATGGGAGGTAGGTGCTGGAGAGGTGTCAGGGTGGTGTAGGTGTTGCTTAAGCTCATCCCGGACTCGCACATGCTCATGGCTGGGTGAAGATGGCCGGAGAGCGCTGAGGCGTCTGTCCGGTAATCTCCGGTACTATCCAGGATGGAGGCCATGCTGGACACCATCGCCGACCGACCGTGCGCGTGAGAAACGAGGTTACGGTGTGAATGGGCGGAGGACTGCCGAGCGTGCGAGGAGCTCATCAGGTCCCCCGCCTGTGAGTGCGAGACACCGTGGAGGTTGCCAAGATTTTCCATTGTGAGTTCCATCGCGGAAAGTATATATTTCCCAAACCCACCTCCCTCCCCTTCTAATCTATCCCTCCCCCTCTCGCTCTTTTCACTCACACTCGCACACACAGACAGCCGGGCGCGCTCACACTCCCTCTGTCGCCCACCTGGAGCGATAAAATGTGGCTATCAAACGGCGTCAAACCGTATCCATTGATTTGAATTTTTCTCCAGTCAATCCTACATAGTTCTGTAAATAATTTCTCTTTATCCAAGGTACGGGAAAAATCGCGTGTAGTTCTCGTCCACGTTCGGTTGTATTGGTGTCCAGTGTCTTGGGCGCTCGTGGCTATATCTCATCCCTTGTCCAACAGCGCTTCCACTGAAAACTGGCTAAGCTGCGTGTCAGTGTGTATTTCAGCGCGCCCCTGTGTATTTAAAACGGGGTCGGTTACGCGCATTATAGTGAGGGATTCACTGACAGACCGCGTAGATATGTGAGAGGTATAGATAGGGTCGGGCTTTAAATCATGCACCTGTGTGTGGCTTTGTGTGTGTGTGTGTGTGTGTGTGTATGTGTGTGTATGTTGGGGGTATATAGAGAGATACAAAAGTTACAATCTATCCCCCCAATTAGGCCACTACATCACAATACACGCACAATTGCATTTTATTTTCACTCGTCTCTCAAGTGCCCTTTCTAGATAAACTTGGTTTTCCCATGGAGTGAATGGTTTGGCATTTATGCGCTTAGTGATAAACCTGATCAATGTATTGATTGACAGAGATTAATTTGGCATGACCCTGTTAGGGGGTTGAAGGGGTGGAGAGGTCACAAAGTTAGGATCCTAACGCTGGGCATTGTGATGGTGAGTTAAAAGAGGAAATGTATCCTGTCTGAATCATTTCCCTCTAATCCTGTGTTCTGACGTTCTGAGGGTCCAGCGTGTTGAAGTTTGGCTGGTATGTAGAGCTATTTGTTTGGCCCAAAAGATATCTTAAACATGGGGACGTATACCAAGTTCTTCTATATACAAGGGTATTTATTGTTCCGATTTCGAGAAACAGAAATGTTGTTTTTGCTTTCATACTTAAATACTTGAAAATAATGGATCATGTCTTGAAAATAAACCAATATAATAATGAGCCACATAGTTTGACTGCTTATATTTAAACTATTTAATAATCGTTTACTTCTTTATAATTGCTTTATTTGGATACTTTAACATATCTGTTTCAACTTGTATTTTAATGATTTTTATACAGTATTTGTGATAACACGTTATGCAGTGTTTATGATGACTTATTTAAATTAACAGAATTCTGAATTTCATAATTTTTTAAAAATAATATGCTATACATTTTTATCATATACAGGTATTTTCAGTTTTTTAAAGTAGGCTAAATATCAGCTAACAGACTGCACATTTAGGCGTATATAGATTGTAAAAAAATATTTAGGACGTAAGGTCTCATTGGCCAAACTGTAGTGGCCTCTAAAATGCATTCAGTGTGTGAACTGTCTGGCCGGGTTGGCCTGCTCTCCCTCTATCGATGATCCACCACTATTGGAAATAAATTACCTTAGGAGAGCCAGAGAATCGGTTAGATCCGCATGCAGAGCGGCTTTTCACCTTGGGAATTGGCTCTGAGGCGCAATAGGTAGTGAGAGATTTGTAAGCTGGCGGTCTGACCCGAGTGTGTTTGTGTCCTGTTTGGAAGTTATAAAGCTGACGTGATTTTATGTTTCTGACATGAACTACGTCCTCTGTGGATCTTGTAAGTGTTAACAGACAAGATCCAGACAGCAACAGCACCGGGCAAAGCAGGTGTTAGAACCAAACCCGGATATACAAATCCCAAAATGTAAATGATTTTATGACAAAACTTCGAGAAATGGTAAAGATGTAACCGTACACTTGTTTCTTTGATGTGAGTAAGTTATTTCGTAAATTATATTGTAATTATTCAATAATGGCTGCATGCTGCAATCTCTCTTGAGACCATCGTCCTACTTCTGAAAATATATCCTATTAAATATTTAATTTAATGGGATCAAAAAAAGTTTTTCATTTACATTAAATCATGAAACAAATTCTCAGAAACACCGGAAACTCTTAAAACTAACGAGGCTATTTGATCGATGCCATCGCTTATTTGGATTTGTAATCATTATGATTTAAAATGTGTATACATTTGTATACATTTTTAAGTTAAGAGCACATACATTTTTTATCAGAAAACGGTAGCAGGTGACGGACGGTTTCTAGAGATTATGACATCAGAATCACTTGTGAATATTAACGGCACCTGTTGTCGGCATTGTGTGGCAGATTAGAAATGAACAACAGAACGTCCGGAACATAAAACCTTTCCTTCATGAGAGGACAATTCACTAAAGTAATAAATAACCTCCAAACTGTATATCCCAGTTAAAATTGCGGTTTTAATGCAAGTATAAATGTTTGGACGTTAAACCTGTTTGAGTAACTTTTTGTAATTATGAATTATATAGAATAACTGTTAGGCCAATGTAGAGTTTAATACTTAAAACAGTAAGAATTAACCCACTGCTTTTGGAAACTAGAATCAACCTGTTATTTATAAAGGTGCAAAAACAGTTGGATTAAGTGAAAATACATTATCTATATTAATCCTTATCATCATTAGAAATCATGTTGCTCTTATTCTTATAATTGTATTTTTATTGTATATAATAGGAGTTCATAAATTTGACTAAATACGCGTTATTTTTGTACCACAGAAATCTTCTCTCTGGCGTTAGCACTGGTACTTCATTATTTTACCACCTTGTGTAAGTGATTTAGTAATTCGCTTTATTGACAAGCTCTATACACTTCTCAACCTTCACTATATTTTCAACCCCTCCACCCCCATAAGCAAGTTATCCTTCGTCTTTGAAAAACATTTTTGTTAATAGATTATTTCCATAATTTATAGTATTTTTCCTGGAAACGGTCAAATACTTTTGTCTTTATCCGTGCTTGTGTGTGTGTGTGTCTGTGTGGCCTAGTTTGGTTGGCTCCATATCTATATGACATCGAGATATTGCCTCTCACCCATGATACATGAGGACAGTAGTTATAGCACAATACATAAACAATATATTGGTTAATCCGTGAGGCTCCGTTGTGTTTGAAATAAAAAAAAATACTAAACTTCGTTTACGCATTTTATAAAAACACGAAAGGCTTTTAATCAAAACAGGACTGAATGCGACGACTGACGGACTGTGGACAGAATAATGAAAAGAGTGGCCTACGTCTTGGTCCTATCGATACGATTGGTAATCGATATTTAGTGAATAGAAATCCAAAGGTTGTTAAATAGATCTGTTTTAGGTAAACAACTCATTTGAAGTTGCTAGATTTGTTTAAAAAATAGATTGTCTTCATAAAACAATAGACCCACTAAGACAAACTTTGTAACAGTTACATTCATAATATATTTTTGTCAGTTATAACAGAATACTGATTTAAAAATGATGTTGGTTTCTTCTTATGTAAACGACGGTAAATTGTAGGGCAAACGTAACTTCAACTTAAATATTTAGGCAACATTTCGGTTAAAACAGATCCAAAATAAAAAATTGTCATAATATTCGTTGAATTATGGAGGTGGATGTAATATTAGGGTTGCACTGTCTACGTAGTTTGCGGAAGGACCAATTATTTTAAATAGATATTCCGTTAAACCAATTCGACAAAATGTACGTTTTCTATCGAATATTTTTTTTCAAATGACGTTCAAAACTGATTTTTAGTAAGTTGTAACTAGTATATTTAACCAGGGCCGACTCTCGCATTAGACAAGATTAGGCGAAGTATCTAAAATATATTAAATATAGAATAGTCAATATACATCTATATTATTTTTAATAAGTCCACGAGTCTAGAAGCACATCTCTGCCCTACAATATGAGTTTTAGATGTGTTTTTAGATAATTAATCATAATTAATTATCAAATAAAACAAGTATTATTATCTTTAGAGCTAAATGGTTTTAAGTTCAATTTCAATTCTGTGTTATTCAATTATTCAAATGCACAATATGATGTAAATAGTTCTAAATGTTGTGTATAATTTATAAAAGTTCTATATTCCATAATGCGAATTATTGGACGATTTCATGTCTTGTGAATCTGTATATTTGATTCAGTCTAACATCCAACTTTGAATAATATTGGCGGGGATTTAAATAGTTATGAATTAAATTAGGATTTGGAATTTGGTAGGGACAAGGTAGGGAAGTTCAAGAAGTTAGGCTTTTTTTCTTTGAAGCAGCACTTTATTATCGCTTGTTTTTCATGATCTCCCTTTTCTATGGTTTCCAATCAATTTCTTTGCATATTTTTTCTTAATTTGTTCTTCGGTCATCCATCTCTGTATTAACAGATGTATGGATCTGCTGAATGGTTGTTTGGCTGATTTATTGATAAATCGATTTAATGTGAAATGAAAGAAATCCAAACATTAAGGTCAATTTTTGTTTTTAACAATTTCAATATTTTGCTACAATCATATTAAATTCTAACCCAGACATGTTATATATTTCATACCTTATACAATTAAATTGAAACATAACAAAATAGACACATTTGTACATTTTATGTCATCAATTGCTGATTCAATGTGGATGTGCTCTTTTTTGCCAACTTGTCCTACAAATTTAAGACAAGTTTCTTCATAAAATATTTTTGGCATAGAGATTCATATGCTTCCAGAACTCCTTCTATAGTAAACCAACAACATATCAAGACAAATACTAAACCAACTTAATGTAGCATACATGATATGTCTGGCATTGATATGAATAATATTTCATTTATTTCCTGAAAATACACTAGAATAAAACTCCCACAACCTTTAGATCCACAGGGGCACTGGTTGCTAAGTAACAGAGGGAGAGATAGATTGAGAAGAATAGTGGATCAATTCTGCAGGGATGTGTGTGTGTGCTTGTGTGAACGCGCTTATATGTGCACTCTTTCCTGTGTGCACGTGTGCATGAATATACAGTAAATAAGGAGGGGCTGAGGAAAGGAGGAGCTTTCTTTCTTTCATCCATTGTTCACAGACAGATGCTGTGTGGATCACAAAACCCAAATTCAAATGGTTAACCATACCAATTCCTTAATCCCGATGAGGATATTTGCTCTATATGTTGTGTTTCTATATGTCACAGGTCATCTTCCATCCCTCCAGAGGCTTATCTGTTCGATTGGGTTGTGTCTTGTTTAGTGAATATGGGAATCTCTTATCTTCTCCACACAGATGCATGGCCTAAACAGTCAGATATACCTGTACACTCACCACACCGCAAAGCCCAACAGGGATTCATTGATCCTCCAACATCACCAAGAAATATGACCCCATTCATAACCTTGAGCCTTGATATAAAGTCCTAGCCATTTTCAGTTGCCCATGAAAAGTTTGTAATTTCCAGTTCTCATCAAGTACCTGCCCACGAGAGATGAATCCTTAGATGATTCAACAGTACAGCTTGGCCAATAGGACAATGCTGACAACACAAACACAGTGTTGATTCCAGTAGAGTGCATCCAAATGATCACAGCAAGGTTCAAAACCACCTTGTGGTTTTTTTCTGTGGCCTTTTACCATTCTTTCACATCAGTGCAGGTGATGGGAATGAAGTTATATTTGTTAATGAGGATGGTTACTGCTAGTGTGACTGGACAGGATGACAACATCAACAATAGTGTGGGAATGTCATGTGCAGCATACAGTCTGTTTCTCACCCACACTGGTACAGAGGCTGGTCTGGTATACAAAACCCTACAACCTCCACAACCTGTATACATGGGATAAATACTTAAAATTAAGTAGGGGGAAAAAATGTCTGTGGCTGTTTATTTTTTCATGAAATTCCTCAGACGTATCCAACATATAAGTCTGCTTCTCCACCATGCATCTCCCCCCCTGGTGGTTACAATGAGAGGCAGAGAAATATGCCTGTTTCATACACCTATCGATTTTACAGACGAACAAAGACAGACTGACTGGGTGTGGGCGGGGGGGGGGTGAATGCTTGCCATTGTTAATTATTTTCTCTTTTTTTATAATGCGTGGCCAGTTGTCTACGTAGGATACAGATAGTGTCCTTCATCAGTATGGTATTCAATAGTATGTTGGTATTCACTAGTATGTTGGTATTCACTAGTATGTTGGTGTTCACTGGTATTTTGTAGTGTGTTAGGGAGAGAGATAGCGGAGAGTGAGATGGAATAGGGTGAGGGGGACAGAGAGATGGAGGGGGGGGTGGGGGAGAGATAGATGGAGGAGAGGGAGGTGGAGAAGGATGAAAGAGATGGTGCTGAGAGAGAGATGGAGGAGAGATAGGAGGACAAAGATGGCGGATGTAGAGGAGAGGGAACTGGAGTGAGAGATGGAGGACAGGGAGGTGGAGAAAGATGGAGGAGAAGACGTAGAGGGCGGTGGCGAGGAAGATGAGGAGGTAGAAACAAAGAGATATGGAAAGAGGAAAGAGAGAGATCCAGAGATGAAGAAAGAGAGAGTTGGACTGGTGTTAAGGTGATTAGTCTGGTGGGCTGGCGATAGAGAGAGTTGATCAATAATCTATCGATCTCAGCAGGCGAGTGTCGGGGGATAGTGGGAGAGAGAGGGGGCTGGGGAGGGACTGGGCCCTGGGTTGACTTTTAAAAATCCTTTACTCTACAGATGACAAATAACCCTCGGAATTGAAAGAGAGCTGGGAAATGGTCATATTTCTACTCCATAAAGAATCACATATAAAGACCCAGACCAAGGTATGCACGAAGCAGGAACACACACACACACCTCACAAAATGTGGTTTCAAGCTGTTTATATTTGTTTGGGTCTGGATACAAATTTCGAGGACCAAGACAGGAAAATATACCTTTGTGTGATGAAGAGGAAAGCACCATCAGTTAGTGCCGCATGTGTTTTGAGCACTCTGCAGACCCAGCAGTTGAAAACCTTTCTATCGTGAAGAGGAAAGCTATTGAATTATATGCAGTGCATGCGTTTAACAGAGCAGAGCATCAAAGTATTTCACTAGACCCCAATGTTCACTGGACCAAACCTGGTCAAATACTTGGTCAAATACTTAAAGTCAATTACAGAGGTATTGAGGGATTGTGTATCAGAATGAAAGATATAGGAGAGCAGGATTTGCATTTCAGAAAAGAGTGTGAACTGGAGAAGTGGAAAATGCAACCAACACACTAAAGACCAGTACAAAAATGGAATGTGTTAAATGATCTCTAAATGACCTCCAGACTCCAGCGAACATTCATATAATTCCTTTCCTTTAAAGGTTTAGTCTCAGCTTTCACCTGTTATTCCTCAAACACAAAAACACGTGGGAATGTCTGAAATCGCATGACAATTCATTCAACGAATCAAAATCAGACGTGCTTCTGAAGTCGAAGATTGTGTTCGTGAGGGAAAGTGTAAAGTATATGACTAAAGATGTGCTGTTTACGTTGATATGTAGAAGGAACCGGTAACAGTGGTTCCAATCTATGGAGGTATTTACATTCTGTCCAGTTATTTGTCCTCTTTCCCATGAAAAGCCAATATTTCCACCCCATCCTCCTCCTCAGCCTAGTCCAGCCCGAGACATACCAGAGCAGGTCTTTTAGTATTCAAAACGGATAGATTGGATGATCAGGGAAAACTATTAATAACCATCCGATCGGAGGGGAGCTAATGAAATCAATCAACCCAAAGATGACACCAAACCAGAGGAGTGGAGGAGGAGGCGGGGGTGCTGTGTTATTCACTCCCCAGCGTAATCTGGACCAAGCAGTTTGGGTCAGAGATGCCGGGTTAGGGGTCAGAGGGTCAGTGTGTCTTGTAGAAATACCTCAGAGCCCGGAAGATGGATGTGGGGCTAGTTGGGAGGAGATGTGGACGAGACGTGGAGGTGATCGGGAGGAGGTGGTTATCCAGCAGCCCGTCGTATTTACTATAAGGACTCCTTGGGCTGGATGTGTTTTTACTAGCCTGGTACCCAAAAAAGCAGTCAGTGGAGGACAGGTTGGTATTCCAGCAGTAAAATTAGATGGCACTTCTCCCTAATAAATCATTGCTCCTCGACATCCCGGCCCTGAAGAAGCCCAGAGATTTGATGGCTGAGAATGATGGATTCGACATGCATTTTAGCCTAGTGTTCACTTGGCCATTATCGTTAAGGATTCTGCTGAGTTCAGGCCTTTCTTACACAATGGGAGTATGTTTCTCAGACCATCCCGTTTGATACTTGACAAATGGGATTGAAAAGAGAATAGATCAATGTACTCTTCATCTTCGCTCTTACAGTAATGGAGATAATACAGCCTGCACTGTTTCCTTGTCCAGACTCCAGTGTTAATCTCTCTCTGTCTATCTCTCGCGCTCTCCTCTTATTCTGTTCCCCCTGTTTCCATTCATGTACTCTAATTTCTCTTTCAGCCTTCTCCCCTTCCTCTGTCTTTGTCTTACGCCGCCTCTGTCTTCTCCCCCTTCCACCACCATACCTCCGCCCTGGCTCGTAACACCTCTGCTTGGAGATCGTCCATGTGCCTGTCTGCATCACCATGTAACATTAATATATTGGTATTGACAGGCCATCTGCTCAGGGGGCATGACTCATCAGAAGGAAGACTGGCTGAGGATGAGATCACATGGCTTCATGTGGGAAGGTTCAGGCTGTAGACTACTGTGGCACCACACGTACTGGGGCAGGGATGAAGTGTCTTCTCTGAATGGATGGCAGGACTTGGTTCCGGCTCATCTGCAACTCTGAGGCATGTTCTGAGAGATGTCCGGCATGAGTTAATTACTTGTCTTAGTGGTACTCGGCTGAAAGAAAGTTTGTAACACTTAATGCATGGAAATTGCTGAATGAAAATGTATACTCAAATAAACAATAAACAAAAACACAGTTTTGCAGAACACACAAGCATTCAATGAACACGTTCAACTGGTGCCGTTATTGAATTAACTAGTCCCATAATGGTTGTATATAACACCTCACCCACTACACTTTAGGCCTGTAAAGTGGATAAGGTGTTATGGACGGTGTACAAGGAGCCATTTGGTCAATACTCCAATTATATAGATGAGGCTATTGCCAGGGCAAATGATAGCCAATCAGTGAAGTGCTTTAACTGCCCCTCTGGCCAGGGCTGACCCCCTGACCCATGCTGATGACCCTCAGGCCAAAGGTCACATCTCCAGGGGTCAGAGGGCAACACTATGGCACTGGACAGAGGGCTGTTGCCATGGTTATTCTGTCCACTGAGGGACTGAAGGTGGTGTGTGGGTAAAGAGAGAAATGACCTACAATTATATACCAGTGATGACTAAGTAGAAGGGACAACAGCTCCCCCCAAAGGTTAGAGACGAATACAGTGGCATGTGATATCCTACACAACCCTTGCACAGTCTTCACATTTTGCTGCCTTTCAGCTAACATCCAAAAATGGATTCGATTGTTTTTCCCCAATATATCTACACACCAGTTGTTGTAGATTTCCACTCATTGCACTATTGCTAATTAGCACTGGCTAGAAAAAACACCTCTGACATATTTGATGCGGATCTTTACAATCTTTATCTACTGGTTCACCTGAATCTAGGGAAGTAGCTAAAGGTCCTGATTGCCCAAATGTGCAACTCCCCCATTAACTTCTGGCCTTTGCTTCTTTCATATTTCTTTTGATCCTTACAAACTCCCCTATCCATGCCAATGAAAAGCATATTCATAACACAAAACCGTCATTGCAATACTTCAACATACAGAGGGTTGTGTTGTATTTGATTAGAATCAAACCATTTATTTTAATTCATGCCAATTATTAAACATATTTGCAACAGGATGTGAATGAAGTGTGTAGACTTGTCTGCCACTGTAAACTCAAACATGTTAGGCTACAGTGTAAACATATGATTGCAGTGTGTAGACTTTCATCAGCCACCGTTGGCTGCAGTGTAAACATATGATTGCAGTGTGTAGACTTTCATTCTAGTGAGAGGGTCCTTGGCTAACAGGTAGGGAACAAAATAGAGGTTGATGAAATGCGTTACAGATTTTTATGAAGGAAATAATATGCAGTAATTTTCTCATGGTACAACCATTTCAGTTATAATGACCGTGCGCCATCTAGTGTTTTTTTACAAGCCATTGAACAATGTTGCTGAATGGCAAAAGCATTTTGCAGATTTCATTGAATATTTAAAGATGAATGTGTGATCACAAACATTCATTAATATAATTACAGTGTAGTTACATTTAACAAATGAAATGTTTGGAAGTAAATGACATGAGATTACAGATATAATCAATTGAAGTCATTTTAATTATGCAAGTGCCAACGTCTTCATGATTAAATAAAAATAAACATATTTGATTAGGCCTGATAGGGCCTTCAGGCAATCTACCATGTATAGACTAAACTGCTGTTATAATCAGTCTTTGTCTTTGAAATGTGCTGACCAAGTGTAACAGGTTTGGCAATCAATAGCCCATTGGTCACAATTATGTCAAAATACAAACAATTGCATTACTATTCATAATATAATTAATAGTGAGCTAATAATTTTCATTAAAAAAAATAATTTGAACACAAATTGACAAAATGAAATAATAACATTGAAAATAATATCCTTTCCATTTAAAGTGATTGTTTTAAAAATCTTGAAATAATCACTTTTATATTGCTCAAACCAAAACCTATTTTGTCTACATGGGGAATCTCTATTGCTTCTCTGTTGCTGTACTGGTTAAGTTTACACAGGCAGCCCACATCTGATGCGACTCAGTGGAAACCTTCAAGCGTCTACTAAAGACTCATCTCTTCAGCCTGGTCTATGATTAAGTGTAGTCTGGCCCAGGGGCGTGAAGGTGACCAGAAAGGCCTGATACTGTCCACCCTTGCTGTCTTGCCAGGTGGGCTCTCATCGCCACTGGGATGCCCTCCCTCCAATGCCATTCGGGGGCGGAGTCACTGGCATGTAGTTGTCCCTCTGTTGCACACTTGTGCATTGGGGTGTGCTCTGCTGGCAATACTCGGCCCTCATTCAGGATGATTGTGGTTGGTGGGTGTCCCTCTGGTTGATGCTTGACAATGTGGGTGGATTGTTTTCCTGCCTGTTGGGCCCTGTCCGGGGCCTCCTCCGGATAGGGCCACAGTGTCACTGGACCCCCCTGTCTCAGCCCCAACGTCTTACGCTGCTATATTATTGTGCTCGGGGAGTAGGGTCAGTCAGTTCTCCTTCTCCACTATAAATCCCTGTAGATCTAGTGAATGCATTTTCTAAATTTTGACTGTTTTTCAGTTGTCTTCAACTTAGGAGGACACGAGGTCCTAACCCGCACATGCGGAGTACCAGGCATGACTCGTCCCGGTCCCTGTCCAGAGTCATCCTGGTTGTGTTGCTGATCAAGATCACAGCTGCCACTGTCCTGACCCCCCTCTCTTCCCGATTTCCCGATGTCTGTCCCTGTCCTTGACCATCTGGTTATGCACCTCATCTAGGCTGGATTTGAATGGACGCTGGGATTAGCCCACATGCATTGAACTATTAAAACTTGGACTCTTAATATGTTCACCCGGCACAGCC
>JACXGJ010004673.1:0-43792 GCA_016801105.1 Esox niger
AAACACCCCCAACCATCAAACACCCCCAACCACCACAAACACTCCCAACCACAAAAAACACACCTCCAACGCCCCAACACCTCCAATGCCCCCAACACCACCAACCACCTCAAACACTCCCAACCACCTCAAACACCCCTAACCACCACAAACACCCCCAACACCCCTAACCACCACAAACACCCCCAACTACAAAAAACTCCCCCAACACCCTCCACACCTCCAACGACCCCAACACCCTCCACACCTCCAACGACCCCAACACCACCAACACCCAGAACCACCACAAACACCTCCAACCACAAAAAAACACCCCCCACACCTCCAACACATCCAACGGCCCCCAACACCCCCGACCAACACCACAAACAACACCATCCCCAACACCAACACCTCCAACACCTCCGACCACAACACCCCACACAACTCCAACAGACAGACAGACACACAGACAGACACACAGACAGACACACACAGAGACAGGTTTCAGCTATTTCTAATGACAAGCCTCTACAGCATGCCAAAGTTAGCTCTCTGCCACTCACCCGGGATATCACACATTAAACCCCCAGCTCAGTTATTCTATATTTACTATTTATCATCCAGTTTACACCATCACAGAACTTTAGCCACATCTCAACCAATGACATTCACAGAACTACCATCACATCTCAAACAATTATGTCTGCAGAACTGCTGTCACACCTCAACCAATGACATTCACAGAACAACCATAACATCACAACCAATGACAGGTGAAATTCAAAGACAAAACAGAATAAAATATTCTTCAAAATTGTGTTTCTGAGGGTGTTTGAGGCGTAAGGCCTGCTGTTTAGCTCACAGTAGTGCAGATCTCACTATTCCTGAACAGGTCTCCTTGGAGGGAAAGGCAAAAGGCATTCATTTATCTTGAACAGAAGACAAAGCACAACACTCCAGTCCCCAGTGGCTTGATGCACTAGGAAACGACTGGAAAACCTTGCCCCAAATATCTGATCCTGGAGAAGCAGAAATAGCATCTGCTGTATTTGTTTGCTGGGACGAATCCTTCCAATACCCAGACATTGTCGTGTCATTGAACATTTACAGCAGCGTGTAACCGAATCTAAAAATGTGTTTCTACAGAAAAAGAAAAACACTAAGCATTCTTCTCCAGAACAAAAAGATAATTGTATTGATTTGGGGAGCATGTGCAAGTTCAAAACTCTCATCTTGGTTGTAATGTTTGCCGTCAGACGGGCTATATTGACCCAGTTGTTGACGTGGGAGTGCTGTTCAGAAATGGATCAATGAGTTGGTTTGAACTCTGCATGAAAACAAGAAGCTCAGGTAGCTTAAAGTAGAAAAAAAGCAGCAACATCACCGAGTTCCATTGAATATGAGTTCAGTACCTTTGAGCAGAAAGAGTAAGAGAGAGTGAGCTGTGTATGTTTGCATGTGTATCTCTATGGTATTTATCTGCACATCTGTGTGTGTGAGACAATGAGAGAGAAACGTGTCTAGTATGGAGACTGGAGGAAAGCGAAAGCGACTGCTTGCCCCCAAGCCATGGGACTGAACATAGCTGGTGGGTCTGGAGGCTCAGTGAGTGAGAGCTGCACACACTGACATCAATTACACTGAGGTAACTAACAGTAAATGGCAGTTGTCAGTTATGCTTGATGGCTTGGGAAATATTTCCTCACCTGGAGGTTATTGTCCGGCTCGGAGGAAGCGAGGATTTGCTTGTTAAAGAACAAGACTCTCTCGCTCTTCCTTTCTCTCTTTCACTCACTCCCTCTTTCCTTGTCTCCCACCCTCCTCTCCCTTTCTTTCCTTCTCCCTCAAGCTCTTTGCTCTCCCTTCTCTCCTATTTCTCCCTCTAGCTCCTGTCTCCGGCTCTCTCCCCCCCTTTCCTCTTGTAGCTCCTCTCCCCTCCTCTCTTTAGCTCTGAGCTATGGTAAATCAAATAGATGTGCCTGATGATAACCATGCAAGGGCAGCAATTTGAGTGGAAAAGCCCTTATATATAAATAGCACAGTAGGGTAACACACACACACACACACACACACACACACCAGAGTCTTACATCGCAAGCATGTATACCGGGGGGACGGCAGGACCAGAAGTCCAAACGGCGGTCACAAATGCGGACGTCTCCAGGCCGCCATATGCCTGCCTACCTGGTTACATCACAGTTCACTGGCCATTCCCGTCCAGTACGCCACTAAGCCGGCTAGCTCTCAGGACCTGCACCGAAAACCAGTGACTCATTTTCATTCTTTCTGCTGCCACTCAGCCTCAAGGTGGACACGGTCTAGGCTCAAACACAAACACACACACGGGGGGGGGAGCGATGGGGGGGGGCAAAGACTGAAGACTCTCTCTGTCTCTCGCTTGCTGTTGCTGCTGCAGTGATCACAACGCACCATGTAGCAGATCCCTGGTCGTGCCGGCCCCTGGTCGTGTCTTAAACAGAACAGGGAGAAGGGAGGCCCAGGGGTCAGGCGGCCAGTCTCTCCCCAGAGGAGGTGTCACCCAGAGGGTGGGTGGGGCTGGGGGGGTGTGGCTGTGGCAGGTGGCGGTATGAGAGACAGTCAGACCACAGGCTTCGCTCTTGCCAGGGCAGCGGCCCACACACAATGCGCAGTCACAAATACACACACATAATAACATACACACCACATGCACACGCACACATGAAAATACACATGCATGCACGCACGCACGCACGCACGCACACACGCACACACACACGCGCACACACACACACACACACACACACACTGCAGATTGGACATTTTTATCTACTGATCAACCCTAGTTGCCTCGCCACAGGGCTTTTGGGACACCCCTGGATTTTGGCAGCAGGTTTCTGGTGCAGCCCTTTTTTTCATAGCAGGAAAAACAAGACAGTGTGTGTGTGTCTGTGTGTGTGTACGTTATGTAGACCATGTGTTTTTATTTATGTGAGAATGTTTGTTTGGCGTGTTGTAGTTTATGTGCATACCCTGTGTAGAGGTTGTCCTCTGGTGAACATGTGTGTGTGTGTGTGTGTGTGTGTGTGTGTGTGTGTCTGACGGGGAGACAGAAAGCATGAGTCAACCCCCCGCGAAAGCTTTTCCTGAGAACACGCATGCATGGCCACTCCCGGGTCTCCTTTATAACCTCCTGTCTGGCCGTTAAGGTTGCCTGCCTGCATTAATTACCTCCCGCTCTGAGCTCCCTGGACACCCTTATTCCAAACCCACCTTTAGGGTCCTCTCTGCAGGAGCAGGCCAAACCAGGGTTCGGACTAATTAACAAACAGCTTTCCTTAAAGGAGTCCAGCCCCCACCGACACCCCCCTGGCCTGAATCTAGCCATCTCGGCTAGTTGAATAATAGAAATGAATCGACTTCCTCGTTCCCCACAACTCATCCCCTGTGTGGTTCATGTAGCTTCCTCATCAATTCGGCATGTTGGTTCAGGTGTACTACAGTTCACAGTATTCGGCTTGTCATGTGAGGTGCAGTACTTCAGAATTCCCATGGTTTGAACAGCGCCAAATGGCGCCGATGGCACGCTGACAGCGATTGCACCTATGGGCCTTCGTCTGATTGGCTGGATCAGACAGTGTGGTAATGGAGGAGGTTGATCTGAATAACTGCAGTGGGAACATGGTGCACTTGAGTACAGCTGTTATTGCAGTGGTTTATAGGAATCACAGCTAGGGTGGTGTTATCATCACAGGCCTGGACATGCGTACAAATATTTCACAGGAGATGGGATTCATGCCAAACCCAGACACACAACCGCTCACACACACACACACACACACACACACACAACCGATCACACACACACACACACTTCAGGTTTAATTTTTATCTAAAAATAACCAAACCCTTTGAGGTTCAGATGAACTGCAAACTGATAACAGAAGTATTAAGTAACCCTCATAAAATAAAGTAGGTAAGTAGGTACAGTTTGCTTTTCACATTTTAAGATTGTAAAACAAATTAAATGTTTGCAAAACTTTAAAATTGTTAATGTCTCTCTCTCTCTCTACGTCTCTCACCCTCTCTCCCCCACTCCCCCTTTCCCTCTCTCAACCCCTCTCTCCCCCGTCCCTCTCTCTCTCTTTCTCCTTCCCTCTACAAACTTCAGCTAACATCAGCCATCGCAAGCTAGAAATCTATGGAAGCAGTCAGGGCTTGTGAGCATTTTGAGAATAAATCAAATTGGTTCTGCCATGAAGAAAATCTAACAATAAGGTGTGGAGATGAAATGAGCTTTCAATCTAAACTTAGAACAAATAAGGAATCTTTTAAGAAAAGTGCAAAAGGGCCAATATATTTGGCAGCAACAGTATTTCCTGTCGATCTCGTTGACAGCTTCTGTGTCAACTTAAACTGACATCGATATAATTTTTTCTGTGTTCTATCCCACACTTCCTGGATCTATCTATCACAACCCCCAACTCTCTCTCTCTCTCTCTCCCTACCTCCCTCTCCCCCTCTCTCTCGTCATCTAGCTCCCATTTCAACCTACGGCCATGCGAGATGAAACCGAGCAGTTTTCTAATAAATGTCTTACACTGGCCAAACACCGCTTCAGCTGCCCATTCCCTGCTCTCATTGTGATTTATTTGGGAGATAATATCGTTGGTATGCACAGTGCTGAAGAGGAGAGAAAACATGGCAAAGCAAAGGCAACCTTCCTGTCAGAAAGCCAAGAGGGCCAACATTGCTGAGAGGCAGAAATGAGATTTACTAATCCTCACCTGCTTGTCAGTAGGATCTACCTGTGCTGGAAACTCAGATGGTGAATCATGCGTGCATGTTTGTGCACACGTTTGTGGGTGTGGATATGCGCGTGTGTGTGTGTATGTGTGTGTGTGTGTGTGTATGAAAAATGTGTGTGCATCTAAGCGTGTGCGTGGGTGTTCATTTGATTGACAGAGTGAGAAAGAGAGAGAGAGAACGACGGCAATACAGACAGTGAGAGAGGCTTGGAAGCAAGAGGCTTGGAAAGACAAAAAACAAAATGTGGAGGGAGAGATTTGTGGTTTGTTACTAGGGTGTGACGCCTACATTCTGATGAAAAGCTCCTTGGAGTGGAAATTAAATGCTGCATCACTAATGAAAGGCAGAAATGAAGAGGTGTGGATGGGCACACATCCTGTCTTCAGTCACACAGACGACAGTTAACACAGGTACATAAACTCCATACTCATTCTGATAACTTGCAAACCTGGGTGATGATGACAGTGTATAGATCCAAGATGACCACACTTCCTCTTCCTGTCATGTGACATTGATGACATACTATCAAAGGGGTGGATCTTCAGTCTTCATCATCATCGTCCTCAACAGAAAAAATATTGTATGATTATCCAATGTGACAGCAGTTTGTTAGTTTTAATGCAAGAGAGCCAGTTGTGGAATGTGTACATACAGCTCTACCATACAGCTCCACTATAAAACATCAAGCAGAGGAATGTGTGCAACATTTTATGAATCTGAAACATTTAAGACCATCATTTCCTGCAGCCGGGAGAGACTGAGAAAGCAACTGTCCCACCAGAAGCAACATGCTTTTCTAATTATCACACACAAAGCACGTACACACACTCTCATCTGTAAAACATCTATATTAGCATCATTTTAACTCAGTTTTCCTTGCACAACTACAGTAAACCCCCCCTACACACACACACACACAAACACACAGGAATTGGGGGTTCTGCAGACTCAACAGGGAAAATTGGTGCTCCTTTTCATTCATATATTTCATTATATTCATTGTCTTCTCAGTGTGGTTTTTAAGTGAATACAAAAGAGACATTTAGGAGAGGGTCACTAGCCCATTGGCCTACATATCAGGGACAGGGGAAGCACATTTTTTTTATGTGTTGGCTTATCTAATCACAACATCAGGATGTTTACTCTCAAATATATACAAGGTAAACGTCGGCAGTTTCCCTCATATGTTTGTAATTTGACCAATTTAGCCTGTTCATTCCTCAACATTTGGTGTAATTTGACATCGTTTTTTTTTTTATGCTGTGACTCTAGTCTTCAGCTCCTTTTCTTCCCTACAACAGAGACAGTTTAATCTCACACAGATGATATTGGTTGTTGTTGAGACCACTTTAATGATGTCATTGACTGGACACTGTATTGATCAAAAGGCTTTTTTCTCTCTACTAGCGGACCTTTGAATGTGATGGTCTGTTGTGCTAGACAATGCTATTGACCGCTAACGCTCTCTCCTTCTCTTTCTCTTTCTCACACTCTCTCACTGTCTCTGGTTTGACCTGATAGTTACTGTGTATCGGACAGCAAATAGAGAGAATGGGCAGTGGAAGAAGGTACACTAGTGGAACATCTATCTAAGTCTTGACACAGCCTGACATGGTTTATTGTGTAAAGGTGTGGTAAATCATGGCTCCAAATTAAATCAAAAGTCTGACCTCGCCCACTGCAGGAAAATTACAAACCCAGAGCAGATGGAAGATGCTGTCTAGGGGCGAAACAGCAGAGAGAGAGGCATCAGTCCTGAGTGTCTTATTAGGAGTTACGAGAAGGCTACCCAAAGAATGTGTGCTACTTTGACACAATTACAGATGTAGGGAGGGCTACTTCAATAAAACAATTAGGAAGAGGCGGTAAAATAAATAAAAAAGCATCCGTACATCATTCCAACCATGTACAGTATTTTACTACATTTTGCAGAAATAGGAGGAGCATATTCTAGATACATGTTTGTACATGAGTATGTATTTGCATTATTTGGCGATTGGTAATAGGACAACACTCATTTGAATGTTTTATTATTGTTACAAACCTATTGTTCTATTCGATAGTTACTGTATGAACTGAAAGCATTTTTCAAAACAAACATGGAATAATTTTAACTAACTCCTGAATGAAAAGGTGAACCAATCTAAGATGAACTTCTGTAAAGTAGAAAATTGCTAAGCAAATCTGGAAAGATTAAATGTGATATTATTGGCACTTTCATACAAACCAACAGTGGCCATCCATGAGAAATCTCCCAGCTGTACTGTACAGAAGAGGCTCAGAAACAGCTCAGTACATATCACAGCATAATGGATTGTGTTATGTTAAATCCTGCACAATAGGAAAGATAAACCCCCTCCCCCCATAAAAGTAAAATCCACCACACTAGGCCTTTAAACATAAGCAATTACCATTGTCTGAACTTGTTAGCATTCTAGCAAAATCCAGGAGATAAAGCGTCAAAAACGCCCTGCACTGACCCACCCATAACACAGCCCAGGTAAGGTCCCCGAAATCCCCAACTCAACCCAGTTAATGACCATGAATAATGTCCTCAGCCCTCCTCTTTGTCTTGTCTGGGGGCCCAGCCTAATCGGGCCTGACAGTCAGCTTTGCTCTTTTATTAACTCTGCGTCACTTGTAATCAGTGACAGTGAAGTCAGGCAGCAGGCAGGGCGTGCTTGTGTGAACTCCCACCACCGCAGTGCCTCTCTGGGCCTGAACGCCCGTGTACGTGTGGCCCAGGTCGGTCTAGCCAGCGCCACTACTGGGGCACAAACCCCACATAATCAAATGACCCCGGTCCCGCCTGCTCTCCTGAATGTGGGTCAGGCCGATGCAAAGCTTTATTGATTTTTTGGGGTTTGTTTTTGCCCCGTGTCGGAAAACCGCCATCCTCCACTAACATGCGCACGGCTGTGGACCCTCTCCCGGATCACAGCGGAGTTGGGCGGGAATAAAACCGTCCCGTTTCCCGCCCGTGTCCCCGGCGCTGGCAGACAATGGAGTGGTTTGATAAAGAGACGGGCTGACATCCGAACGGCCAATTTGCTCACGAGCGTCGGCGAGGAGGGGCTTGGGAATTTGCTTCAATCCCTTAAAAAGAATGTAGCGTCACCCATATGTCCATCTGCCATGCTGCACACTCGCCCAAGTGGAAGGGCTCGGGTACAGGCTAGAGTGCTCTCTGCCTCACTCCCTCCCTCACACTCTCACTCAATCCAGCCCTTTTTGCAGGGCTAACGGCACTCTCTCCACTACCGCAGATCCAAAAGCCTAATGTCTATCACATTAAACCGTGCCCTGTCCATCCAAGGCGGTATGTAGGCCACAGCATGTCGAAGCAGAAGGAAAGATGGCCTCGTTGTTGTTACTCCCCACTGCGGCCGGAGAAACGACAAGCTGCGTTTCACACGACAACATGGAAGACATGAGCCTTTATAACAGACACATGCCTAGTATCCAGCATTATTTCACCAGAACACGAAACGCCCAAAACCCTTTTCCAAGAGCCACTTTTAATTGTCTTAAATACAGGTTTGAAACCTGTATTTACTCGTGCTGGGACCGACCTTTTGACCCTGGGATGGGCTTTTGTGTAATTTGGAAAAACAGGCTAATTTGTAAAATGGTTGAAATTTGGGTAAAACTACTTAGAGGTAATGGGGTCTCATTTCAATTTATCAACCACACTGAACGGAGGGCAAATACAGGGCAGCTGCGCTACGACAAGCTACAAGAAGACAAGACCAGACTGTATATGCTGGAATTGGCTGAATCTCGCAGTATATTTCCACTACATCAATCTGAACAGGCTTTTAGCACTTCTATTAGCTACCTATTGGTTGTCGTGTATGCTGTAGGCTTTTTCTCAATTACAGTCATTTATGACTGCGAGTAATTACATTAAATCCAGTTACCTGTAAGGTGGGTTACTGTAAATTAATTTGGAAGTTTCTGTCTTTTTCCTTTTCATTTGGACGTAATAGGGGCTGTCCACTGTTACGCAACACAACCAGGGGACAGAGTTCTGATGCCAGAAACTGACAGAATATAAAGGACCAATCAGCAGTTAAAACAACAATGGAGCGTTTTCACCGCCCCTGTTTCTGTGAAAAGCTTAGAGATGGGGCTGGTGAAATGCAAGCGCTGACAGAGCTATGGGTTGCAAGTACTGACCATCAATGACATCAAAATTATAGTTTAATCATGTTTATAGGCTGTGGAACGTGTTTACTTTTACATAGTTCACCAACCCTTGGAGTCAAAAAAGCTGATAATTACCTCATTTATTTTTTTAACCATTATTTTATCAGGTAAGTTGTCTAAGAAGATATTCTCATTTACAGCAACTCAGGGAGTTACTATACTTAGCTGCCTTTCTCGGGGACAGAGCTAGAGATATTTTAACACTTGTCAACTCAGGGATTTGATCAAGTACCCTTTTAGCTACTGGTCAGTAAAACAGCATATAAAATGTAGCTAATGAGGCAAGATATATATTTGTTAAGAATAACTGGATAAATATTTATACTTCCTAAGTAGCTACAAAACTGTTGCGACTTCAGAGACATTATCATTCCAGCAGTGAGACAAATGCTAAGACAAATGCTACGGAGCAGACACACAGTCCACACCCATTGTTGAAATGCCTGCCAGGTCATCAAACACACAGCCACACATTACCCCTATTGTCATGTAGAAATCTACTGGGCACATTTACGGCATTTATATATTTCCAATGAACCCTTTGGCCCTAAAACCCCACATTCAATAACCTTCCAAGTATCCATGAAGTCTACCATTGCATTGAACACAGTGTCTTGTTTTCTAGGTGTGGGCTGATAACGTCCTCATAAAAGACGGGGAAATCCCCACGGTCAGCAATACTCAGGCGCGAGGCGGCTAACATAACATAATTGACGTGTGAAAAACAGGTTTCCGTGCTTCCACAATACATACGGTAACCAAACACCCCTACAGTAGTATCAACCGGCTTAATGGTCTGCAGTTCAACTGAGCGCTGGGCCTGATTCTATAATTAATGATATTGATGACAATGGAATGGGTGTCGTTAGAGACGCCTCTTCCACACCCAGCACCCCCCATACACACACACACACACACACACACACACACACACACACACACACACACACACACACACACTTGCTCGCTCTCCCAAAACAGGCCCCAGTCTGCAAGGCAGTTTCCTCTACTCAGAGCCTCTCCCAGCTCTCTGTTTATGTGTAAACAACATTATGGGATGGATTTAAGATACTAATTGTTTACACTAGGTGTGTTCTCAACACCTTTTTTAAAGTCTCCCTAAACAGAGATAGATAATACAGCCAACTCTCTTCATTTCATCTTAACCGTATCAATTCAATGAACCTTCATTTTGTGTACTAAGATTATAGCAGGACAAATGCAAACTTCTCAGCATACAAGAGATTTGCTGAGAATGTCCAGGGAACCAACATTCTACTTCCTGATGTTCCCGGAGACATCCTAAAAACACTTGTTTTGCAGGGTCCTTTAACTTGGCTTAGTAAACTGGATTGATTTAATCTGGGGATTCTGCAGCAGAACGTTATAGTCCTCAGCGTGGATAGCTCCTGCTGAAATCAATGGTTTATGTGACCAACCAATAAACCATGTCAGTTGTTTATGCCATTTTTCCTCTGATCATCCGCAAATATAAGGACAGACACTGGACCCTATGGAGAACAATGTGTATTGTAACTGTACTTCAACAGCTCCACTAAAGAAACTATGCTTAACACTCTCCGATCGGAGAAAGATAATGTGGTATTTTCCTAAACCTTGGTCTGCCGTCTCCAAACAAGCTAATCCTTATCCTAGTGCTATCCTACTCCTATGTCATGTATAAATGTTCCCTATCACAGGTGCACTCAGAACATCTAGCATGGCCCTTCATTTGTGCTCATCATTTAGGCTAACAGCTTAGTCAGCCTGTTTATTGATGGTTCCTAAGAGCTAAATTAATAAACGACGCTTTGGGGACTGAGAGCCAAGTCATAAGCACGATTGTACTGCTCGTTTGCGATGTTGAGACACTCACAGCAACTAATTACTAATTTGCCTCTCTCTCTCGCTCCAATCCTATTTCGAGATATAGTTCTCAACTTACACTTTTGTTTTTAGGTACCCGGAAGCTATGAATGACTTTAACAGAACACGTTGAAGAGTGTAACCTCACAATTTGATTTGCGGAAAGAGAGCAGGAACTTGATATAAAGACTTTAGGCAAGCAGACATCTGGTCCAATCACAATTCACCATTGAGCTGAGCAGTCTGCTACGGTTTGACTGACTACTCATTTTATGGCAGTGTTTGTCATTCACTGTGAGGGATGCTGCAGTCAGACCAGGCAGTCTTACATTGACATTAAAAAGCTAAAGTTGAGACGCAGTTCATGGGTTGAAAGAGCATTATCTGATAGTATTTGAGTGGGGTGAATGAAGTCAAATCCTCAAGGCCCTAGGTACTGACAGAGTTGAACTGGAGGTAGAGGGATTGAATGACTGTGATTGTGAAAGCAGTCTCATGTAATTTGAAGGATGCGCCAGTGAACCAGCCAGCCTTAATCTGACATTTAAAACATTCCCTGCAATCAAAAGCAACCACTGATACTTGGCCAATCTGTATTTTCAGGGCTTCTTCAGTCAATGATAGAATCATAGAATATAGAACATTAACGGGGATGTCCTTTTTGTTTTTAATATCATGATTCTACTATGAGGACTCTTATTTGCTATAGTGCTATGAATCCCCTGTATACCTGCTTATTATCTACAGACCACAGGAAAAAGGGGCCAACAGAAACAGCCACAGAGTTCAGCCGCACTGCAACAGATCCAATGTCTTTCATCCCAGTTGGTTGTCCTGTATCAACGCAGCAGTCCATCTGCCTTTACTCAGGAGTCCCCCCCCGTATAGCCCGTGACCAGAAAGGCCCAGGAAATCAACAACAAAACACACAAAAAGGATCACAACAACGGCAACGCGAAACATTCTGTCAATCCGGTGGCCATGAATACAACCCGATCCTAAGGATGGCTTGGCCTAGTCAGAGAGATGGAGGAATGTATATCCCTGGACGGCTAGCTCTTCTCTTTGTTCCTGTGTATATACTAATAGAGGCCTGTGATCTTAGTGGTCATGGCTGAGCTGCCATCTGCAAAAAGCGCTTGTGCCGTAAGAATGAACTAATCTGCTTGACACTGACAGCGCGCATTAACTGTATCAACATTTTGTCCCCCCTCTTGTTACCCATCATGCCATTCATCTTCATGGTACACAGTTTATCATCCAACCTCTATCTGCACATATACGAGGAATTCAATTCAGAGCTTCCCTTTTCAAGCAGTTCAAACAACGGAATAAAACCAAGACTTAGCGGT
The DNA here is from genome assembly GCA_016801105.1 of Esox niger. Lineage (NCBI taxonomy): Eukaryota > Metazoa > Chordata > Actinopteri > Esociformes > Esocidae > Esox > Esox niger. The sequence continues at coordinate 12,198 of JACXGJ010004673.1, forward strand.
GTGATTCTTCAAGACAAAGAATGAGTGACTGAAAAGGGGTGATGCAAGGGAGGGAGAGAAGAGAGAGAGAGCTGAAGGGGAAAGAGGAGAGGGAGAGAGAGGAAATAATAGCGCAGGCCAGGTTTTACCTTCGTCGACTTAGAAGGAAAGCGTCACAGTGTTAATATGTTAATACAACACACACAGTAGTAAACAGAGCCCTGAATCATTAACTCTGGGACATTATATGATTAAAAGTTCAAAAGACACTGAAGTTAACACACAGGGTGAACATTACAGTCCCATTTCAACTTGAAAGGTATGTGACGGTCCTCTACAGCTCCATGAATGGCCCCGCGAGTCCACCCTGCTCTTTAGGTCAGTGTAGCATGTCGAGTTAAAGACAAAGGCTAAGACGGGCCCTTGAATGCCTTTCTGTTCCTAACGCACCGCAGGTTATTCAGTGATGTTTAACTGGCTTTAGCGCCGGTAGACCGCAGTGACGACAACAATCTCCAAATGTCACTCCGCCATCTCCTGCCAAGGGACAGAGGAAGTCTCAGGCGGTTTCATGATTATTGGAATAACTACAAACCTCCGTCTACTCACAGGATACAGTTTACGAGGCGAGGAGTCCTGTCAAGCGCCGACTGAAACCCCACTCGTCCACATTCGCTCTGACGTCACCACGTCAGTCACTAATCGTCCGAAAACGTGTCGAATTACGGAATTAACAAGACAATCACATAATGCTGACGCTGGAGATCACTTCAACTCCATGTGGGAAATAGACTTGTGCCTGTGGGAAGAAGAACAACAACCATGTGTTAGTCTAAAGTGGGTACAACATTTGTCAATCACTGGACAGGCCACAGGGTCCCGAAGAGAGGGTCCCGCCACGCCGTAGACGAACATCTCCCATCCATGACACGTCACCCAGTCAACCCCTATGACACTCCACAGCCTGGGGCACGCGACCCAGCAGGAACGGGCGCAGCCATTAAATCGCTGCCATCATCACATCTCCAAGTGAACATGATAGAGCGAGAAATACAGCCTATTTTTAGTAGGAGGTTTTATCATTCCCATTTCCTACAGTTGTCCAATTGTTATTTTCCTGAAGCGATTGTGAACGCTCACAGTGAGTGTGCTAATCAAAGTGGAAACTTGCTGCCTATCAAGAGACACATAATAAACCCTTGTCAAGACATGAGGCTGGCGCATGTGAGATATGGTCCTCATTGGTGAACAAGATGTTCTCTAAATGGTCCCCATGGTCCCAATTTTCCTAAGATCATGCCCTAATGATGACCCAAGGCCCATATTTAATAATTATTTGCGGTGCCCTTTTAACAATCATTCCACTTCTTTGCACAATTTGACTCCAAAGCTCAAGACGGATTCCTTGCGTTCCCTTCCCTGCCTCGTAGACATAATCTTTTGGGGCCACAATAGTTTCTTGTTTTATCACAAGCAGCAGGCATGATGCATTAAAAGAAAGCAGAAAATTCTGCTCAAATTCTGTATTTCTTTCTTCTCTGTGCATATTAAATATATCATGCTTGACAGACTTTATTCCACCTTTTTTCCCCCTCCCCTATACGTTCAGAGAGCAGAAAAGCTCTTTCCCAAAAGCTATGCTGAAGCGGGGCACAATCTTACAAAGCCCCCCTTATATCCTCAAACACCCACCTCCCTTCGCTCCTTACATCCAGGACAAGTCTGCATGCACTCACAAGTTCAAGGGAAGCAGAGAAGCTAAATAATGACATATAAATTGAAGGGGAGCGCAAGCAAGCCAGAAACAACTTTATGGCAGCTTGAATTATAGAGATTTTAGATGAACCAAAAGACATGGCAGATAAACATATTCTCAAACTTTACTGGGCAAGTTGGCACTGTGATCTTTTAGCAATGAAAGGATTGACCAGCATATTTAAAAGGTAATCTTTTCTCAGCTGTGTGTTCCTTTACACATTAACAATACCCTTTTCACCCAATTGAAGGCATTTGTTAGAAGGAGAGTGTAGAGTGTTTTTGCAAGAAGAGCAGCGGGCCAGAATCAAACCCAGCAGCAACAGAATATGAAGACAGCTGCCTTAGAACGCCAGACCACCCTTGGCCTCAGCTGAACACTTTTTTACGGACAATTTCCCGATGACACATCTACAGTTAGTAATTGCCTTCATAATGAATACCTATGAATACTGCCAGATACAATATGTATTATTTTGTAATGTAATAACAATACGAGGACTTAAACTATGAAATAAATAGCACACTGAGTGTATTTCTGGCCTTTATAAGGGATTATTCGGTGGCTTGCGAAAATTGCAACACTGCATTCGTGTTTGAGTAATCTAAATGTGAATAATGAAGTAGCCTTCAGGTTTATGTATTTTCCTTCACCAGCCTGGTTATTTATAGCTTCATCTTTCTTACAGGCTTAAATATATGACAAAATATGTTGACATTTTGATGGCAGGGAAAGCTTATAGGTCTACAGTAGGCCAAACAAATATTTGCTTAATAAATCATACGCTGCTGAACAACTACTGCGCTTTTCATTGCTCACAATCTTTCCCACAAACATAAACATATTGATTGACTGATATTTCTGTCGTAGAATATTGTCTTGGTCTTAGAAAATGCTACACATTTGAGCTTGTATTTGTGGAAAATCTTTACAATGGTAAATCGTTTCTGAGCCGTGAAGGATATAGGAGTGCCTCTATCTCTGTACTGTTTGACCTTGTAAATAAAGTACAAAAAGAGCAGAAATCGATAGCTCCTCTCTGAAGATGCCGCAATATTGTATTTTGGAGCCAGGGAAAAAACAAGGTAAGATAGATGAACAGCTGTATTGTAATAAACTGACATCCCATATGCGGAAGGAAAACTATTTATATGGAGGGGGAGAAAAAAAACACGGTTAATCAACTAACATTGATATTACTTCTGGCAATTAGGAGCATGCTGATAATTATATGAGTTTTCAGCTGTAAATAATTATGCTGCCTGCGGGCCATGCTTTAATTCTCCTCTGTATCTATAAACAATAATCAAACCGCCAGGCTAAAAGTCGGATTCGGTGGTTGCGGCGTATGCTCTAGGAAACGCTGCTCAGCGAGGCCCTGTGGGGCTGCCCTTGGCTGGTTTGACCTCCAGGTGCTCCTTCGCCCGTGAGCCTGAGTGCTAATGTGCTCGTGCTATCGATCAGGCTACAAAACAAACCCAGCCTGCCCAATGCTGCTGCTAGCCCAGCGCTAACCTCAGACCACCAGCTGCCTGACAGCCCCTGTGCCGCGACGGGAGGTATGTGGCCGCTGCTGTGGCCTCTGTGGCCCGCTAAATGGGGACGTTAGACGGGAACCGCAGCCCCCCAACTCGTTAATGAGTAATGTACATTTGGGCCAAATGCCGTTTCAACTTAATTGTTTACACAGTTTATACAACGCTGCTCCCACATGTTACTGGGAGAGAGGAAAATAAGCCCCCCGTGTCGCAGTCAGCGTTAGGGTTTGCCTAACTGCAGTACAATACATTCAAATTGCATTAACAGTTTGTGATTGTCCTGACGTGTTTTGAGTACAGCTGCGAGAATGATGACATGTCTATGTGGAGCTTCTAGTGGTCCCGTGTGGCTTAGATGGGAGAGCACACGACTGTCACACTCAATAACTATGGGTTCAACTCCAAACACAAGCCACACGTTAAATGTATAGCTGCGCAACTTCTGGATAAAGGTCCTGCTAAATGACATAATATTATGTTAGATCATTGAAACCATTATTAAATTTAAGCAAGCCGAAAACTATTTCACTAGTGTCAAAGGGCTACAGCGCATGGCACAACTGAGTTAGACTAGTTGCTTTGGCAGGGGGAGTAATAAAAAAGAATATTAAAAAAAGAAAAGAAGCCTGACAGCTAACTTTACTCACTGTCTACTGTGAGGCCCAAGTGTGCCAATGTCAGAGGACTAAGATGAAGAACATAATTAAGGAAACGTATGAAAGCCGGAGCTGGGCTTGAGATTAATTAGCCACATGTCAATACTCTCATCAATACCCGATTAACAAATGACACATGGCCCAATGAAGGGTATTGATTCACCTTGCATTCTGGCGCTGATTCTGTATGTGGGAAAGCTGACAAAGAAAAGGGTGTTTCAGAAGTACACTTAACTGCTGGACCTTGACAGGAACAAAACCGAATTCCTAAAGTCTCCAATCACCTTAAGTGGCAAAATCATGTGCAACTCTACAGTCGTTGCACAGATTTCCTTAGGATTGCTTTGGACACAATTTAATACATTAAATAATTTAAAAATTCCAAGACTTTTAGTGCAGTAATTAAATATGACCGCAAAGCAAAACCAAACTTAAAAGAAGCAAAAAAAGAACTCAATCTAAATTAATGGTGCCAAAACTGCCAACGTCATAAGTTAGTCCCTTTATGGTAATGATTGTAATGAACACTTAGATGAGAGATGAACAATTCCTGTCCTTGAGTCGAATCCCTGTGCAGGTTAATTAGGTAAGATAACACCATTAACCATTCTCATGCCCACATGGAGAATTAATTGGATAAGATGGAGTTGGATTGTACATTTAGGTCTATATTTAATCATCTGAAGGATCAAGGACAACTAAGCTGGAAAATGGGCAATCCAGATTGGTGAATGTCTTATTTAGATCACGCATAAGACCAGCTTAATAGGCACGGTGATAATGCTGATCTTTATGGTTTGGTGGTTGTATAGGTCTGATGCCAGATGAAAGGCGGAACAGTGGATGGATTTGGTGTTCTTGATTCTGTTTATTTTTTATAATTTCTTCTTTTATCAATATATTCCTTTCAGACATGTTTATGCTTCATTTGACATGAATATGTGAAAATGCATTTTACTCAAAGAAGTCTGGGCTGGATTCAAATCCATGCTGCAGCAGTAGATGTGCGCCAGAGGTCATGGCTTGGACTGCAGGACCAACCAAGGCCACGTGATAATCATTTTTATTCAGCAAGTCCTTCGCTCTATTAAAAGGATCAATCTGCAGTTGAAACACATATTTCTTTATTTTTACATTGTATACACTGGTTGTGTTTAAATAAGTAAAAAATGCATTGTCAGCTCATTCTAATGTTTAAAAATATGGACATTAGGAATGGTCAGTGCTTGCATTTCTAGCTCTCCATCAATTTAATTGGGCTTTAATTTCTCCAGCATCTTACTTCAGATAATTTTTATGGAACATTTGGTGCAGAAGGTGATTTCGTATGGTTTCAACTGCAGACTTAAAGGTAACCTTTACATCTACAGAACAAACGCCATTATCAAATATAAATTAGCCAAATGTTAGTTTCTCTCAAAAATTGTACTGTGGCTACATCTCTAAAAGAAACAATATATTTTTCATGCAAGTAATCTCTCTCCCTCAGCTGAAAAGGCCACCAATTGCCCAAGACTAGGTGGTTCCCTAGTAATAAATAACAAAGCTTGGGCTGTTTGTTCTTTGGGAGACATTAGCTATGCCCCATGCCTACTGTGAAGGGAGCAATCTGCTATGTTTTATACCTATTCTTCACACCAGCTGTAATGCACTCCAGGTTTTCTTTGTGACAAGAATGTTTATATGAACCCCCCTAAATAATGCATAGGGAACCTTTGTGTAAATTGTCATACTGCATAATGAATGTTTACAAAGCTGTATGATGGCTTTACCTTGGATGGGACCTCATTACTGTAATTGATGTTGAGAAGTAACAAAGAACTCTGCCCATTATATCATTCCCTGGAAATACAGTGGTAAAATGTTTTTGAAAGGTTGTCTGGACCCATGCAGATGTAGCTCTGCATAAATAATAAAACAACATTTAAAATCCAAACTGTCGTCTAGCAGATGTAGCCACTGTTGAAAACGTGTCTTTGCAATCAACAGGTACAGCAAACAGCAACGGTGTTGTTGGCTTGCTTGTAATTCACTGTTTACCCTTTTCAAAATGTGAAATTGTCCTTAATGCTACAGTTGGCCTAAACGAGCGTTATCCATCACAGAAAGAATACTTTCAACTCTAGAAATAATATTAGCCTATTCTAACTCACACACTATCGCAAATATGTATCATAATACGTTTGTAGAACGATATACTGGCGAAAACTCACGGAAACATTGCTAAATATTCTGGAGAGTTCGAGCACAACATTGTGATATACACCTGTTAGTAATGAGAGCACCACATGTTTCAGCAACGTCAGTAGTTACCTTGGCTACAGGATCGAGGAACCTCTCAGAAGCCGGGTTACTGTAGTGTTCAGGGACATGGACAGCGAGAATGAGGCAGGCCTAACCGTGGCAGGTAATTTCTTCAGACTAAAAGCTATTCCTGTTGCATATTTGCGTGTTTTTACAGTTTACCGAATTATTTTCCACGTGTTTAAGTACAGAAAAAGATACTATCAACCGGCCGATACTGTATCATGTCGTTATCTGTGTGACTGCCATGACGAGTTGGTCGACAAGACCCTCATTAGACTTTTGTTGTGCAGGAAATTTGAATTGACGTTAGAAGTCGTTAACTTGCATTCTTTCTCCATGAACTATAGGTTTATATCACATTATCTTGTATAAAACTAGTTTCAGGTGGCCTACACGTTATCTAATACCTAGGATGGGGTGCGTTCATTGTAATGAACGTTGCATAATCCGCACATTGCGGCGGAAGTCCGTTCTGTCCAATGAAGTGCAGTTCTTACCGTTGCGACCTTTTTGGCAGACTGCAGACTAGGTGGCAGGGCTTTCATGTTGTTGCACACAATGAAAGTTTTCAACTTGTTTGTTTTTATGTGCCTTATCAAAAAGATCATCCACAGAAGATGCTGAGGTATAGCTTTTAACAATGTGTTTATTGGATAGTAACAAGCACACTTTGACAGTGCAAAACTTTCAGTCAAATAGTGTTAAATCAACTTTGATTGACTTTGTATTATATCCATGATAAACTTTTAATACATTTTTATTTTAGGTATTTAGGGTAAAAATTGGGAGAACTTTTTCTTATTACATTTTAGCATAAACCCAAAATGGGACATCATCAGCACTTGTGTCCCGACAAAGATAGCGAAAACTCCATTCTGCTGGATAATTTCTATTGTTATCTGGCACATTGATTGCGTTGATTATTTACAATGTACTGTACCATGCTGCAGCGTATTGATGCAATCGGTGTGTCCCTGCCCTCAGAAACAGCGTTTTTAACGTTTTTATGAGAGTACTCTATGAAGTGGCTGTGGACTTTTTAAAACTTCCTGAATACCTTGTGTAAACAGATTGCATCGAAGTGTAGCCCTGCTGCACAGTTCACATAAACATCAAAATCTTTGTGCTAGATCAAAAAAGAAAAAAACATGCCACTTTTATCTCATTGTGTGTTAATTATTAATTCAGAGATCTAGCTATAATTCATATTATTGTAAATGTTCCTTCCCAGAAATATACTCTAAATCCCAGAAACATTTTCTTTTCAAATATTTTATATTTCCTCTAAATACCTGGACAAATGTTGATTATTATAAAAAAAAACATACAATCATCTTTGATTTTGTACTTTTGATGAAATGTATCGCTATGTCAAGTGTGCTTGTTGCTATCCCATAAACACACAGCTGAAAGCGACATGTGTTCAGTGTACATCATTCAAAACAATACTGGAGGCTACTGTGGGTACAGTAGGGTACATATCGAAATGCATATTTTAATTCATTCTTATCGAAATGCATGAATTAGAACTTATGGAGATGAAATATGCTGCATAGTTTTACCTCTGGTAAAACCCGAAGAATGTTAATCAATCAGTGATTCAATGCAGTGTTGTGTTTTTTTTAATCTGTAGCCTATTCTGTACATGTATTACTGGAACTGTTGAGCATGAATCTGTAAAGAACAGATTTACAAGAAATATGTTCAATGGTTTTGTTACATTTCAGAGAGGATTTTTTTTGTACTATAGCCAATATCGCTCATTTTTTTGCAGTAGTCAGTGTTAAAGAGGACTTGATGAACCAAATGGATACAGATGGATGAAAAGGCATATTTGTCAGTTGCATGCGAAGTGTGTGCTGAAGCAGAATCTCACTACAGAGAATACGATGACTTTCAGGTTCTCCTCTGAGCCCAGTGTAGTTTCATTAAAATTCCCTTTAGCCATCTCTGTAGTCTGTGTTATAATGTGAAAGCATGTTGCTCACCAAAATCTAAAGATTCACAGAGCAACTGTTTTTGCCGTTATTCACAGTCGCCAAGGAGCTCAGGGCCATGGGTGGAGGAATGGGTGTCGGGCAGGGCTGCCTTGTTTTGTCAAACTGAAGCGACTCCTTGTGGTAGATCAGACTCCTGCAAAGCTTAACTGGGGTTGTTAGCTAGGGAATATGTTCACCTAAAAAACGAGTATGCTGATTCATGTGAGCGGAATCAGAAGAATGGTTTAGCGAGTTGTTCATCGGAGGACATGTCTCAATCTTTTAACTCTTGTGCACCTGCTGTGGTTTTTGTTGTGGCTGACAACGCTTGTCCATAATCAGGAATTGGACTTTATGAAATTGGGAGAGAAGAAACATTTTCAAACCCCACATTTGACTGGTCCAATGGAAACAGTCATTACTGCCACAGTTTGGCCGATCCAGTGGCATTACAGTTCTATCCCAAATCATCCATTGTGTTTTTTGGGGTCTTTTCTGGGAATGCTTCCCCCCCGTAATGCCAGCAATGAACCTGTCATGTTCACAATCTCCTTCGCCCAGATTCTGATTCAAGCATGTTCAGTGCTTTTCCGTCGGCAATGGCTTTCCAATTGTTTTTGAGGCAGATAGGAAGCAATATGTATCTTAGAGACATCCACCACCTATAGTGACGTGCTGGGCACGTTTCCTGCCCATTACTTTAAAGGGACTGGATATCAAATCTAAAACTTGGTGGGTAATGGGGAACTTTTCCACCACTTTGTGCAAATTGAAGGATAAATATAGAGTCTACTACATATTTGAGGCATTTTGTGTTCTCCACACCACCACAAACGTCTTAATTCATCATTGCTTATTATTTGTGAAAATACTGCCAAAGCTGTCCGAATTGGCCCTGTGGTTAACAGCTATTATTGGAAATCTGCTTGCCTAGATTGTGATCGGTGAGGTCTGAACTGGCACTAGCTAGACATCTTTAGTTATACATATCCTAAAATCGGGCATTCATTTTGCTACTGGATGTAATTTTTCCTGTGGTATTTTACTAGAAAAACGTTTACAGGTTGTTTTTCACTTCTTAAAAGCTACATAATACAGTATGGCATCATGTTTTATTGGAACCAGCAGACTTCAGGGAACACTAATATAATTTTCTTAGAATTTATTGCGTCGATGTATATTTAGCACTACTTCTAAGTGAGAATTGAACATTTACCTTCAAGTTTTGGTGTTTTTTCCATATTGTTGAGGTCAATGTTTGACATTTGTTTTTGTTGTTGATTAAATGTGTTCCCAAAACAGGTATTTTGGAGCTAAGTAGACTCAACACAGAGGTAACGATTACTCAAAAACCAAAAGCAGATTCATGCATTTCCAGTATTGATCTATTGATAAAGGGGGCGCTACAGTCAGATCTGAGGTTTGGTTAGAATGGCACTATTATCAAGACAAAATGGGAAAAAAACATATAAGCTTAAAAAAAACAGAATTTAAGTCTTTTTGGGAGCTAATTTACTGAACCATCAGACTATGAAATTACATACTTCATCCCTTCTGGTAGAAACTAAAGAATGTCAACCACTAAATATGTCAGGTCACACAAAACCACAAAGTGCGGAAGTTCTTATGCATAGAAATACAGAACAGAACACCCTCTCATCCAGGATTAAGAGTTGATTGAGCTTTGCTAAGCAGATGACAGATGATTCATCTTTGGGGAAAATGGGGACAAGGGGTCTAATAACTTATTTGTATCCCTACATCCTGTTGAAACCATATACAACTGGATTACAATTTCTGTCAGGGTATTTTCACACATTTCACAAGCTCTGTTTGGATCTGTTCCAATTAAACAGTTGGATCTTCAGAAGCAAGGTATATTTGACAGTTGTAGAAACCGTTGTCATGTTGTTTTCGACACATTTTCAACATATTTGCTTTCCAAATTTTTGTTGTACAGCCTTTTTTCTATTGGTCAACACCGGCATTAGATAGTGTAAGACAAAGCAAGGAACTCATAGTCACTCCTTTCTAGATGGGTGCTTGTGTTGCTGACTTAATCTCCCGGAGTATATTAAAGTGAAAGGACTGAAAGACGTTGTGTACTTACAGTATATTTGCATGGCTTTTGCAGAACCAGAACTCAAAGCAGTGTGAGTCAGTCATTTCTGTGGTTAAGAAACTGTTGGCAATCACATTATGTGGAAAACAGCATTTGGCAGATAAAGGCTAACAGCTTTTTACAACCAATTGTCTGGGCCTCTCACAGCATCTAGTTTTATGACCCATATAAAGCGTTCATACACCCATCTCTATTAGTTACTAAGAAAAACAAATCAGCAAATGAAAAACATGAATTTGAAAACTGCCACTAATTCAATAAAATATACTTGTAGTCTATACGAAATGGTACAACATAGCTCTTTATCTAAATAGAGTCCTAATCTTTCCTTTATTTCAGTGATAAATAAGAATGGAAAGGAATAGGTATTACTGGAAATGTATTTCAAATAGATATTATTCTCAGTTTAAATTCATGACGTTAGAATCCATTTTAAGGTGGAAGGATATCCTGTAGCCTTCCCTGGTTAGTGTGTGTGATGTGGACTACTTTCACTTGGTTGTTACGCGGAGTGTAATTTGAAACAATTACAAAAACATAGGCCCACTTGTTACAACATATATTTTTCCTCACATATACAAAGCACAGATTCAATAGCTTAACATGTTTTTCAATCACACCCAGCGGAGCGGTGTTTAGTGTGAAAAAGTGTAGCATTTCATCCTAGCTCGCATGGTATGGGATAATCTTTCACATTCTGCCTGGGGTTTGTTTTGCTATTTCGGCAGAAACTTGTGGAAGCCATGTGAATTACCATAGGAAAAGAAGATAAAAATACCAAATAGTATTGTATCAGATATAAATGAATAAACTATTTGAATAATAAGGCCAAATAATTTGCTATCTCTGATAATAAATAAACTGCACTTATACCTTTATTATCCTGGATGCTTTACAATGATTAATCTGTAGATCTAAACACACAAACAATAAAGGGAAATTAAAGATATGAGAGTACTCTATGAAATGCAGCAGTTTGTGCTCTAGGTTTGCTCAGGCATACAGTAAGAATTATTAGCAATAAAAGCATACATATGCCAAATTCTCGCAATGTAACTTTTATTAAACTTGTTTTTCTTCATTCACTTAGCAAGTTTTGTTCTGCACAAGTTCTGGTCACTATCCAGGGATCACAGTCAAATGCTCCAGATCACTGCAGTGTGAAGAGTCATTGACAATTTTGGCAGCGTGAGTGTAGTTTTACTTCTAGCCTCGTAGCCAAATACAGGGGTCAGGCCTTCATACCTCCATTTTCTCTAAAGGTGCTGGGGCAGGCTGACCATTGACATTTAACATTCCTCCAAGCTGCTTCTGAGATTTCAATGGGGGATTGAGGGGCGTAGAGGGCAGAGCCTTGGCTGAGGATCGTTCTCAAGGACAGGGAACAAAAAGGCTCTTGAAAATCCCTAGGAGTTCCCATGATCCTTAGTGAGACCCTGATCCTACTGTGCTGAATTTCCATTACTTGGATAAGGGTGCACAAAAGTTTTGGGATGTAGTTTTGCCTCTTGCGATGGCATTAGACAATTCATTTATAAGATTTCCCTTGCTTTGGGAAACATTTCAAATTGATTGGGTAGATGAATTGTCTTTGTTTTGGTCTGTGTTCTGGCCGGGAATGTCTGGTCCGTAATCATTTTGTATTCCGGGTCTGCACTGACATTTATTTCAGCCTTCAGAGCAGCTTGTAGTGACATTTTCTCATGGAAAGTTTTCAAAGTCATATTTCAAGGTTCCCCCTGTAACATACATAATCTGTTAGCATCAAAGGAGCACACATGCATAAATAATTGACTAATTCACTTAAAGGGGGCAGCATAGATTAATTAAGCCTGAATACTAATTATGTTTTTCTGTCTACACCGACTGACGCTGTTGTTGTTTAATGTGAAAATGTTTGGTGGATAACAATTACCATGAACCCATGAAGCTATTTTTATCCCCTAAATGAAAATCGGTTTCATTCTGATGTAATTTTTAGGAATATATTTTATTGCAGAAATGTCAGACTTTTGCTGTAGATGTTTATCTAAGCCCGGCTGGTATATTTTCATTTAAATACCTTGGTGTACATTGTATTTCCCTCATTCACATTTTGCTGATGTTACTCTTATCTAAAACTGATAGAAAAGGGCTTTTAATGCAGTGCAATTTCTGAACTGGCCACAGCATAGGTATTTGAATGTAGATAAACTGGGCCTACAGAAAATGTGACAACAAAAGCAATTTCTGCTAGCATTGATGAGGCCATGTGATGTTTGGCTCAAGCCAAACCCTGTACAATCCTTTCACAACACCAGTGTAACTGCCACACGCTTGCATTTAGATTGGAAAAAGATTCAATTCCATTGTCAATTTATACGTGCATCTATTTTCCTTGTGTGGGAGCTTTTTTGTATTAAAACAATTCCTGGATTGGTAGAATAGCCTGCAAGTGCAAACTAATGCACAATTCTGCTATCTAAATGATTTGAAACACACTTGTTCAGATTAGAAGCACTCTAATTTAATCTAAAGGATGGAGCATGACAAGCCAGCCAGCATCGGTAAGGGCCTAATGTATTCACCTCTTTAAACCCCAGTACAACTCTGTCATTCCAGCGAGGCTGCTGTCTTTGACTCTGTGCCTGCTGCACGGACCGCTGTCTGGAAGTGGTAGGCTTTAAGTTGCTTGTTTCTGACGCGGCAGACGTGGGCTGTCTGCGCTCCCCTCGTAAGCAGATAGGGACGAGGAAGACAGCTCAGAGCAGGGCTTGTTTACAGCCGGATAGGAGGAAAACAGCCAGACGTAAATTAGGGTTGACGGTTTCATGAAGCACAATTGGTTGATGGCAGATTCAATGTGACTGGCCTGAACTGGGCGATGATCCGTACAGTATGCAAAATTCACTTTCTAGCTGGTCTGTGCCCACCAGCCTGGCAGCAGCCTTCTCCTCAAGCCCTCACAGCTTCGGGTTTGAATGGAACCCAAACTGAACAAGGCATTGTTGTGCCCAATTCCTTTTGACAACAATCACATTCTTTTAAAAAACTTCATAGATTTTTCTTGTCACCAGTAATAAATGATATTTTTTTCTCCTCCTGACCACAAAGTAAGCATTTTTTTCATGTGAAGGCTCTTTGAGGGAAGGAAGGGGCATGCTTTTGAGGAGCCGTGGATTGGATGCTTTCAGATGACAACACAATGAATTCAGGGCTTTTTTTGCTTTGTATTCAGGGCTTGTTATAATACACCAGATCTTGTTGGCATATGACTCCAATACAGCACCATGAATTTAATATATTTATGTTCAGTGGGAAACCATGTCAGAATATATCTGCTCCCGTGTAGTTTATGCTGCTTGTGATATTGTTAGAGTTGGAACAGTTGTTCAGATTCTTAAAATCTAAGCTGGCAGATTCTTCACATAATGCCACCACTATTACCTTGTTTTTTTATCGCTTGCATGTTTATTGTTTTCGAAATGAAACATCTGCATGCTGCGTCCTGTTAGAGTATGTTGGTTGATTGTCGTCGTAAAAAGGGACATGCTGTCAGTCTGGAAACCCTTGGAGGAGAAGAGAAACATCTATTCTCTTATACTGTAGCTCTCTGGATGGAGTGGATTATGTGGAGTTTTCTGAATTAGATAATTCAAGACTATGACCAAAAGCTTTCTGCTTGCGGCTGCTGTTCTTTCCATATATACTTTTGCTGACATTTTACTCATGCTTTTTTTAAGAAGGATCTGAACCCAAGGTGACATGCTGTACATGAATTACATTAGGTTCACACTGTCCATGCATATGCACTCATTCTCATCCTTTTAAAGGTATGGTTAAACAATGTTATACTTCCTATGTTAGCAAATGTATAGATACTTCATGGAAATTAGGAGGATGGGTAGCTAATTCGTTTTAGTCTGACCTAAGATGAAACGTAACGTGTGATCATCAAATGGGATTTCTGTGTGGTTTCGTGCCTCCCTCTTCAACATGCCTTAGTCTCAAGGGCAAAAACAATGATTTGAAGAATAAAGGCGTGCTATCCGCCCACGTTGTGCTAATTTGATGATTAATTACACTAGCTAACCAAAGACCAGTTCTGTTGATGTCTCAATGTGTCCACAATATACTGCTGCTACTTTACATTCCCTGTAGTGTCCTCACCTATTCATTGTTCATTCCTCACAGTGCTGCATTTTTGCATATTCCGCATAATGTGTTCAAATAAAGACAGCGGTTTTATATTGTATTCATCTTCATTTGTCCGCCAGTGAGATAATGAATTCTCGGTCGCACGATTTGTAGGTTGCCCGTGTGTAATTTATGACATGGTGAAAAGGGAAAGTAAAGATGAAAAAATCCTGGCATTATTTTCCATGCTGCTGCATCTTGTTTTTAATTACTAACTCTACTTATTGCAGAATCGTATCAACTGGTGTTCATTATGTGCCATTTTCCTGTTAGAATCTCATGGCTTGCTTGTTCCACAAGTTGGGGTCCTTTTTAACTCCCTTATTGACTTTTGAATATGCATCAACAACTGTACATTAAGTATGTATTAAAAACAAAAGTTGACACTGGTGAAGAAATATGCATCAACACATTTAATATGTCTGGTCAGTGTTTCAAGTCTCAGTGTTCTGTACAACTGGGAGAAATTGATTGGAACGCAGTGGAAAGAGAAAATGGTTTTTAAATAAGTTACAATTAGATAACCATTAATCTCTATGGTATAAATGAATGTCTTGCTGTAGGGCTCGTTGGATGTAAAAACAGATTTACAAAACTCTTCTTTCCAGATTGGAAAGTGTCCTGCACTATTTTAATTGCTCTGTCATTTAGAATGAAAAAACTCCCCCACCCTCCTGTACCCTGGATTTTGTCTTTGAAATTAAACATTGTATACCAATACATGCTGTTCACGAGCATGGGCACAGTTCATCGTCGCAATCTGCATAAATGATTCTTGAAATTGAAGTTCCAAGTGCTTTGCGGCTATTGAGACGTTAGGCTTCACACAAGAATGTGCACAGAAAAATAAACACCCAGAACTAAAATGACTATGTCACCGGTGTACCCTGGCTTTCCTGCTTATCAAGCCGAGTGAGATAAATGCTGGACTCAATCATTTCTGATGATTATACGGGACGTGGCTTTCCATCCCTATCAGACCTTGGCAGACCACTCAGTGGCATAACATTGCCTCCAAGAGTACGTGGAGCATATAGACCGATCCAGCCTAGCCAGGGTCATACTCCTCAATACCGCATTGAAGTGTTCATGCTGCAGGAACCATTTTAGGGCTGTACAGTAATTCTGTTGGTGACTTAGTTGTCATGGCTTGTCTTTCTCTATGATGTTGCATGTCTTAGTTAATTGATAACACTATTGTGGATGTGTCCTTTAGGCCAACGAAGGGTCTGCTCACTGCAAATGGGCAAAGGGAAAGCTCATCTAACTGCTTTGAGGCATTCTGGATCGTAGCGAAACTATTTGAGGGAGAGCCACAATATGTAGTGATTAAGTGGAATTGGTCCACGATGCTTGGGGATTTACATCAACGTTAACAAAAGGGCCATGGAGGCCAATCTCCATAGGGTGTTTATGAGGGCATATGCCTTTATGAAATGTTCGCTGTAAGTTGTGTGTTTGGGCTATGCCACGCAATTCGCTTTGTCACGTAAGGGGCTTTTCCCCCACACCTCTAGACAAAACCTAGATTGGATATTTTTCCAAGCACCACAGAAATCCCTGAACTCTCTTATTTAAAGAATGTTTTTCTCCAGACTTTGTAGGATGTGTTCATGACAATGTAAGTAATGAGCAATGTGCTTGGATTTCCATATTCACTTGCACAACGAGTCTGCACCCATTTACCATGCCTGTGTGAGGACCGTGTGAAAACGCATCATTTTCCAGGGGAGAGAGTGTTGTTTCCCGTCCATTTGGAAAAAGGAGGAAGTATTTTAATGTGACCTTCATTACGCATTCATGTCAACTTTTCGTATCTATTTATGATTCAAAAAAATTTCCACTCCTGTTGTTCAATTAGTGCTTGACCCCTTTAGCGGCGATGTAAATTAAATGACATTTCAGTGTCGTCCCATATTTAAAATACTGCGTTAGTTGCGGATCATAAATGATGATCTTCATTCTGCAGCTAATTTATTCATTTAACA
This sequence comes from Esox niger, assembly GCA_016801105.1. Lineage (NCBI taxonomy): Eukaryota > Metazoa > Chordata > Actinopteri > Esociformes > Esocidae > Esox > Esox niger. The sequence goes on from JACXGJ010004673.1 coordinate 28,699, forward strand.
ATTTCCCTCCAGAAGTTACAGCAGAAGGCTCTGCAGCAACCAAAGCAGAAGAAATCCATGTCTGCTGAATTTCTGATGGGTGAGTCCTGCTTGATGAGTTATTGCTCATAATTTGTGTAAGGATTAATTAACTAATTACAGACAAATGGCTTTGGGCTAAATTTTGCTCTTGCTTGTCAGGGCGCAATTTGTAATTATTTTAATCATTTCTTCTTCTTCTTTTTTTCCCCCTGCAAGATTCAGATTTAATTTTAACCTAATTGTGTTTTAGTGACATTCGAGGAGGATGCGCTTGAGTATTTTGGGGGAGAGGAATCTCTAGAAGGAACGTTCTGCTGTCATTAAATGTACTTTGGTGTAATGCGCCGCGTTTTGACCTTCCTGTTGTGTCGTGGTGTTTCCTTTCTTCTTACTTCAGGGGAAGTGGATGAGCGAGCTGCTGTGGACGGCACTGAAAACCCCGCCTCCGATGGCGGCTACAGTGCAGAGCTTTCAGCTTCTCAGGCTTCAGCAGGGAGAGAAATTCAACCTGACAGGCAGGATAGCACCCTTGCAGCTCACCAACAAAAAATGGAGCTGCGAGCCCCTGCCAAATCAAGAGGTGAAGCTTCATTCTTCATTAGTCTCAAACTCGTTGACAGTGGATTTGTTCCTGATCTAACCTTTTGCGTTTCTGAAGGCCTGGTCTGCGCATTCCAAAGCTAGCGTGTCCTAACAAGTGCCCCTCATATAACTTCCACCTAACCGAAGAATGTCACAGGAGTGAGTGTTCCAGAACACCCTGGCTGAATCAGCCTCTAAACTCCCACTTGAACAGCACTGTGTTTTCTGGAGGGCTGGAGACATTGGATAGAACATTTATATAGCCTAGGCCTACCAGTGTAGAGTCAGTATTCCAGACAGCAGTGTTTATGGAACGTCCCTAAAACAAAGCTAATGGTCCCCTTGTAAACTGCTGTGTCAGTGAGAGTCCTCAGCAATATGATTTTGCACACAATGTTGCACATATATAAAATGGCAGTTACGTGTTGAAACCACACACGAGTATTCTGATATTTTAAATGAAGGCATTTCTTTATTTATTGAATAATATAGCAAGTGATTGACGGGATATTTTTAGTGCAGAAGAGCTTACAAAATTTGGCCATTACCCCCGACACACACATGTACACACACATATATGCACACACACACACACACACACACACACACACACACACACACACACACACACACACTGATTTTTTTTCCCGCAGCTGTTGAGAATATTTATGGTCTCCTGGCTAAGCTTAGGATAATCACTCTTGGTAATTTTATTTCAGGGTGGTGTGTCTACCTCGACTAGTTAAAGGATGAATCTAAAAGGTTTTCAAAAGATAACTGCCAGGTGGAATGAAACCGAGAAACTGCTGGTTTTAAACTACTAACACCGGAGAACATTATCAATGTCACATGTTCACAATGAAAGTCCTCGGGTTCAAACTGCTCACACTCAAACGCATTATCACTGTCACATGACTATAAAGAAAATCCTTGGGTATCAAACTGCTCACACTCAAACACATTATCACTGTCACATGATTATAAAGAAAATCCTGGGGTTCAAACCACTCACACTCAAACACATTATCACTGTCACATGAATATAAAGAAAATCCTGGGGTTCAAACCGCTCACACTCAAACACATTATCACTGTCACATGATTATAAAGAAAATCCTGGGGTTCAAACCGCTCACACTCAAACACATTATCACTGTCACATGAATATAAAGAAAATCCTGGGGTTCAAACCGCTCACACTCAAACACATTATCACTGTCACATGAATATAAAGAAAATCCTTGGGTATCAAACTGCTCACACTGAAGCACAATATCACTGTGACATGATCATAAAACAATTTATTTCTTTATGTTTTTTCTTCAACTTTCCATTTACCCAATGTGTGCTACCCAATTGTGACAGTGTATATGTACTGTTTAGTCTGTTTTATACTGAAGAAATGTGGTTTTCAACTGGGTTGCGATACAAATGTACTCATGGTGTGTACAGTCTGTACAATTTATAATGGATATACACTTACTAATTTGTAACATATACATGTACATTTATTAGTTTTTTTATTGGGTACATTTTGTGGTATCAAAAAGTAGGCTTGCCTACATTGTCCATCAACAATTAAACCGGTCGCAACACTTTTCATTCGCCTTATGTAATTGCTACATTTACAGTCAATATAGCATACTTTTTCTGCACATTTAGCATTTAGCATTTTGGCAAGAGAAAATAAATGTTGGGTCTCATCTTAGATATGGGTCTGTAGGCCAAACCCAGTTAAGGACCACTGCTTTAGCTCTTGTCACTCTGGTTTATTGAAGTAGTTTGATTAGTGGCATTTGGTTTAGCGGAGCGGACGCCATTCATGTGTGGTCCATTTTGCCCTCACCCAGCGCTGGTTAGAGCAGCCCTGTGCTGAGCTCGTTCATCGTAACAGTAGACATGACACCCATTGGCACGCCAGGCAGGCAGCAGGGCAGAGAATGGCTTTGATGAATCCCAGGGGAAGTCTTCTCTCATCAGAGATTAAATCGATAGCATCTGCCCCTCACGGCTCTGAATTGTCAGAGAGACGTGTTGTGACTTGCACTTATTAAAAAAAAGAGAGCGAGAGAGAGAGAAGAAACCGTAATATTCTGAGACGCGGAGGCCCCCTGTGTGAAATCAATCATTCATGGGAAACGTTCTCATTGGATGTGTGTGTGTCATGTGCGTGGTGTGTCTAGGTGTGTGTGTGTGTGTGTGCCATTGTGTGTGCAAGTCCGTGCCCCCAAGACTTTCAATGTGTGTCAAAGTTAAAACTGAAAAAATACCTTTCAGTGCTGAAGGAGATCTAAATGAGAAATAGTAGTCGCATCAGGTATGGATCAAGGCTGTTTTAGAAATGCAACATTTATATAGAATAAAATATGTGCATAACTGAGACAAAACATTGCAATGCGACATGTCCTAAATTGTCATTGATTTTGTTTCACATTGATATATATCGTTTTTTTCACTAAACCTTATATTGCATCTACAATTCTAGACTATTTATTTAATATAATTTAAGGCTCTGAATTTTCATTAACAAGTGAAATAGCGCAGCGCCAATTGTTGTAGTTTTTCTGTGGAGACTTCTGTTGTTTTCATATTTAAAAAGGCATGTATTAAATCCTATTGCCTCTGCTGTGAAACAGATTGCTACTGTATTTAGAGCCATAGCCCTTTCATATTTGTGACACTTCTATTTGGTTATCCGCAATATCTATAATCAAAACTGCCTCTTAACCATTGCATTGGATGGCGACAAGTGTTGGTTATTGATAGCTTGCATGTGAGAACAGGGCATTGAAATTTTTATTAGTGGCGAAGAAGTGGAAGACAGCAGACTATTTAGGTAAATCAACGATATGTTTCAAAGACGAGATCTTTGAGAGCTGCCACCGTTATGCAAATTTACATTGAAGAAAGGCTTTCATAACCTCAAAGCTATTGCAGCAAAACTGTTGAAACTGTGTTTACCATGTAAAGGGACTTACATGTGAATTTCACAGTTAATTTAGGGTGTCACTAAAATTCACAAGTTCAGCAATGAATACACAGAACTCCAGCCTAATAAATGTCTGTATTTGACAATTTGTGGAAGGTATGTAGAAAAGCCTAATATTAACTCAAATAGAAGCCCACAGACCTCTGGGTGGGCGAGTAGTGGCAGAGGAGAGGTCCTAAGCAAACACACTTACTCTGCATTTTTATGCGTCCCAGCGTTGATGCACCCCCTCTAATATAAATGTGATCCTTGTGTGCAAAATGTGATTGAACAAACCCCTCTTAATTTTAGCCTGACCGAGTAATACAAGTAATGCAATTTAGAATATAGTCTGTGAGATGTTCTGGGCCAGGCAGGAGAATGATTTCAGGTTAAGAAAGCAGCTTGGTTGAGTGTACCTGTTTAATAGAACCACCCCTCGAGGTGCTGGATTCCCATAAATTCTAGCAGAGCAGCTTTGATGCCCATAGGTCAGTGATTGCTAATAAGAAGTCAATGGGACACGGGTTAAGTTATTTTTCCTTTCTGCCTCCACCCAGACCAAACTGTCCAGGCTCTTCCACCCAGCGACCCCAGAGCATTTAGAGCAGTATTGTCTTTGAAATTCCTGGTCCTTTTCGCTTGTACATTTTCTCATTAGTTCCTTTTGAACACAAGTAACATATGGCAATCGTATTTAAGAGATTGCCTGGCGTGACCTTTCGCGGCATGCTAATTAGGCCCCAGAGCTCTGCTGGGCCCCAGCGAGCTTCGCTCATGTGAACGGACTGAGTGTCCAGGGCTTATCAGGTAGCAGGCACTAGCTGGCGAGCCTCAACAGTATGGCTTTCAAAATTAACATTTCGCTTCATATGCTTCTAATAACCACTAACCTCCACCAACCTGGCCCTCGACTACTCCCACCTTCCCACTCTCTTTCTCCCTCTCTCCTGCCTGGCGTAGTTTCCACAGGAAATGAACGTGACCGAAATTACTTTGACCCATCGCTGGCGCAGGAAACCAACCCAAGGCGGTGCAGGACGGCGGAGGACGGCGCAGAAGATGAGCTGGAATTAAGTATGCCATTTCTCGTCATAATAGTTCTCCTCAGTTCATTAAAGTGAGGTGAGAAAGATCACTCATTGCTAGACAGTTTCTGACGACCAGGATGGTGCTACTGTATGTAAATACATCTACTGCTGATGGTCTGGAGATGGCTCCTACATAAGGCCGTGTTGCTTCCCAGCTCGTTGTCATTGACCAAGGTCACGTATCATTGGTCAGTTTCATTTTGCTGCGGCTTTTCTTGCACTGCCATCAAGTGCAGACTCCCGACGCAGAGCCATATCAATACACCCCCCACCGTGTCTATTAAAAGCATGCTCTTGGGAGTCAAGTAATATGCATGTTATAATGAAACATGGCTATTAACAAAGGAGACGTTTTACCTGGATTTTTTTTAGGGGGGGGGGGAATCACTGCCTTGTAATATCAAAGGATTCCTAAAACCCAATCCCATCAAATGATGACAAGCTATCTAAGAGGCACATTTCTGATCCTTTTTTATTACCTTTGTGTAAACTTTATTCCATTCCTGTCCATCCGGTTTTTGCTCATAAATGAAAATGGTTGACGTGTACAGTACATTGACAAGCCTTGACAATTTGAATTTAAATTCAAGCATGCATGGGAATATGCATATTCGCGTGCATTGTATTGACAAAGAAACATTCAGTTGTAAGTTAAAGAACTGCAGTTTTCAGGAGATTACGTGATTTTTGGCGTTGTTTGTTTGGTTTTCAGAGATAATGAATGAAGATGAAAAGTGCCTGTATCAGAAAATGACTGAAATGCTGGATACAGAAACAACCTTCATGGACTTACCAGGTACGATCTCAACACTCCCTAAAAACACACATAAACATTCCAATATGGAGGTGAATTCACAATAAAACAAAACTATGTTGCTTCCCAGACGGAAACAAAGACGAACACTTAAAAGAGACAACGATGTTAGGACTTTAAGGCTTTCCAGGCTCAGGTCTATTGTTGTGCAGTAGGCGTGCCTTTCTCCATTAGCAGGAGGCTCATTTGAATATGTACCCAAACGGGAAAAACAGAGGTTGGTTTAAGATGGCATTGTTCTGTGAGGGGGGGACATGACCGTCTCGTCCGGATCCTGTTGACGTGACGCATCTCGGTTGTAATTCCAGTGCAGAAGTGATGGGCTTAGACCTGCTTGAACATGGTAAAATTGTGTCTGCTTGTATTATGCTGCATTGTTATGGATTTAGCTGTAGCAGCGAGATTAGCAGCCACTTCCATTGTCTTAGAATGTACATGAAATCCGGTAAAAAAACAAAAAAAACGTAAAGAGGATCTTGGATTAACAGTTTTATGCAATAGGCACAGGCAGTGAGAGAACCCATCTCTAGACTCCATTGCCAACGTCCAACAGTATCGACTGCCAGCGAGCTCTCTCCAGTGAGCCACAATAGTCTTCAAGACAATCACCTTATGCTTTTCTCTGGCTGCCTCCCACCGGTATGGGCCTCAGTCTGGCCAGGCAGCCCTGTTCCCTCACTCCTGGAATCATGTTGCATTGTCACTGGAGCTGGGTGTTCTCTTCCTCTTACACTCATCCACAAAGCACACACACCACCCAAAGAAGGAAAAGGGAAATGTAGAAAATGGACTGTCCGATGCCTTCTCAGTAGGGATTCCTAGATAAATCCCACACAGCTATCTCATCTGTATACCTTTACAAATATTTCATGTCATTGGGTGAGGGGGGGGAAAATTACTAGGCAATGATCGGCTCACACATTGGACGGCACACGTTGAATGTACCTAGAAGAAGCAATAACATGCCATCGTAATCCCTGTTAACAAAGCAAGGGATTTCATTGTTGGATCCTGCCTCTATTTCTAACTTCAAAATTGCTAGCTTTGATTACAGCATCCTGTAGTTCTACTCTAGTTACTTCTTAATGATGACCAAAGCACCAAAGCTTTTGTTAGCCTGTCTGGAAATTTCTCCAGGCGGCAGAGTGAACTCCCTCTGAACGTTGAGTGCACGTCGTATTAACATCCGTGGGTCGGGCATACAGTGTCTCTACTAGACCTCTCACTGAGCGCCCGTTTGTCCACCTCAGACATTCTACGGAGAAAAGTGCAGAATCAGTGGCCTCTTAAAAAGCCTGCTAGGCTAATCTACCAACACTAGCGATTTAGTGATGGACATTTGTCAAGATGATCCAATTCCACAGTACGTCACGGATGTGGACATACATGGTCAGTGCAGCAAACGACATCGCTAAAACATGGATCATGTTTTAGACAAACTTAAGGTTTTCATAGTCCTTGTTCAGAAGTCTGTCATTACTTTGCATGTGAAATCGAAGCTGCCTCATACGTGTGCACGTGTGTGTCTGTGTTGTGTGTACGTCCATCTGTGTGTGTGTGTACATCCATCTGTGCATTTGCCCGAGTTTTTATGCCACACACTCCGCTGTGTCCCTGGGTGCAGTGCTGGCCCAGAGGCCCGGGGATCCAGCACCACGTGCCGGTTCTACAGCTCACGGGCGCTTCATGGCGGGCGCGGCAGAGAGAGAAGAGGAGGTGATTCCCCGCTACGCCCAGCAGCTGAGGGAGCTGCCTGACATGATTACGCTTGGCAGCCTTTCACTGGAACAGGTCAGAGTCACAAAGAGGAAGATCTATGTCGTCTCCCATATTCACCAGCACATGAGCCATGTCCATTACAGACCCTGCCTAATGGACAACACCGGCTGATTCCCTCCTCACCCCCCCCTCGTTGACTTTTTGCCTGTGTTTTGCGTTCTATTTTTTTTGTTGTTGCTTTTGTTAGATTTTTTTTGTGGCGCTTTCAGAAGTTATCCATTTTGTTGGTAATGTAGTTGATCTAACTTTCAGGTGCACTGAACTGAAATCTCTATTTATGTAACTTGAAAGAATTGAGAGGTTCTTAAAGCCCAGTTGATCCATCTCCAAGTCAGATTAGCCAAATGGATATTATATTACATTGTGTGTAACATTAGGATATCGTCCAAACTATTTGTTTGTTTGTGGATTCAGTTTTTGTAATTTTTTCCATTATTGTGCATTTTTCAATGAATCCTGGATCTCCGCCTTGGTTTGTCAACCATCTCCTTTTCTTTTCTAAGGGAAAATAGAGCGTGACTGTTTTTTTCTCTCCATGGCTCATCTTTGGAGAGGGGGATTTTGTGAACTAGTGTTCAAATCTGAAGAAGCTTATGAAATTAATGGTCATACTCCATCAGTGAAAACAGGCACATGGTTTTATTGTTCAGTGCTTTTGAGGTAGCCAAACATTAACACACATATAAAGAGAATTTAGACAACTATCCAGTATATTTATAGTATAATCTGATGTGAAAAGGCTGAAGAAGGAGTTTCGAATGAATAACAGTATGGCAGGAAAGTAAGAAATGGAAGGCTCTGGTGATGGAAGGATTTGAGTCATGGCTTCATTTCTAATCAGTTCCATCTACAGTATTACTGTACACCAGCAGAGATCAGTATGTTATCCTGTCGTAATGTTTACTCACTCCCTCCTGACAGTCCGACGCCCACATCTGATTCAAACAACATTATGCACTGGAGATGTTCCTATCTATTTAGAAATAATGGAGCTTTTAATCTGTCTGCCACACATAAGTGCTTTCATGGTCGTTCGTGAGACGCTGTCATTTAACAGTGTCAATGAGACTGAATACCATTGTAAACTTGCTGACTGAGTGGTACTGGTTGGGAGTATTCATCAGACCGTTAGATGTCTGTAGGGCTGGCTCCTATTGATTGCCTGCAGATTGCATTACCCCGTTGTTTCAGAGTTACACACCGTGTGCTCCGTTCACGCCGTACCGCCCTATTGCAGTACTCCTCTCATCTCAGGGTGCCTTTTATTCTCTATACGACACTAGTTTGTATCAGGGCTTGCATTGGGTGCCATTTCAGACTGTGTGCTTCTATTGTTGTTAGGCTGCCCATCTTAAAGGAGCTGGGGTGTCGCAGGAAAAGAAGTGGGCAAGGAAGAAAACACTAATGCCCTTCTTAAGGGGAAATGCACAGGTACTTGGTTGTGTCAGTAAAGGGAAAGATGACTTTGTCCCACCTGTATGTCAGTGATTTTTCCGCACAGGTTTGGCAGTATTACTGGGACAATTTCACTGTGTTCTGCCAAGTTTCCTGAGAGGCCTCTTCATCTCTGTTTTCCTTATTGTCTCATAGACTTGTAAATGTAATCTAAGATTTTATTGTAATTACTGCACTGGAAGATCTTGCTCTATGTTTTTACTCTCCATTAAAAATGTCAATTTTGACTAAATGGGATGCTGTTGTTCTAAAGGTCCCTCAGGGCCAGTCCCACGGTGTGGATCACCAACAGGGAAGGACCAGGCAACACAGGCAGCATGAAGCGTTTCTTGGGTACGTTCTGCCCCACCACTCTTCAACACATACAACCAATGTCACATGAATGGAATAATCCTTCCTGGACAGAACATCCACCGTTTGTATCACGCTGACATTTGTAAAGACAGGCAATGTGACTCTAGCCTGGATGGGCTATACATTGTGTTGCACAGTCACTCCCGCTGCATTCTGGGTGAATGGCTGGGAGGCCTGAAAATCTGTCCATGTCACTGGACTCAGATGGGCTTCAGTTTGTGCTCCATTCACTTCAGTCTGGAATCATGCAACTCCTTCCTCAGGCCAAAGGCAGTGATAGCGTGGAGAGGTTTTTTGTGTTGTAATTACGGCCTACCATGCAGCCTGACATAATACAGTAAAATCAAGGGAATCTCCATGAGCCTGTTGTGCTCATTGCTGACTGTGGGTGTCGGTTTGGACACCACGCCTGTCAGATGAATGCTGTTTGAGTTTAGCAACGATGACCTTCTCTATGCAGGCTTGGCCCCTGCAAATTCCTTCTGATATCAATGGTGGGTGGCTATTAGACATGAGAGACTTTTATATACACCACCTAGGGCTACGTTTCCTGAGATTCAATGAGAAATTATCTCCCATTCTCTAGAATGGGAACAGGATGCCAAGCTGATTTTTCTTTTCTTTTTTGGTTGAAAATGTGTAATTTCTTTTCCTTTCAGTGTTTTTGATTTAAAAGAGTAATTGCATTAGGGAGAGGGCCACCATTCTGCTCCATTGTTAACCAATGAGAGCACATGTAATACTTTTGATGGGACGAGCAAAAAAAAAGTTGGTAGCTGGCTTTGATGCCGCGCCGACGAGCATTTATTTGCTGAATTATTCTTACTTTAAAGCCATCTTATCCACTTTAGCAGGCGGGCCTATGATATTGCTTTATTTTGAAGAATTAAGAGAGAGGGGGGGCTGGAGATGGAGCGAAGCAGCACTTTATTACATTACCCCAGATAAGATTGAAAGGCCAAGCGGGCTGGGGAAAGAGTGAGTGAGGGAGAGAGGGGGAGAGAGAGAGAGAGAGAGAGAGAGAGAGTAGGGAGGGAGGAAAAAAGTGGAAAGTGTTTGTTGTTACGTTATTAGATTCTCCGCTGTTGGCTACAAAGTGGGAACAAGAGAGCACAATATGCAGGTGGCTGGTTAACAGGGTTACCGCTTGTGTTCCGCAGTGCACAGAGTCGGTTGCTGAAGGCGCCGGGGGAACGCAAAGGTGAAGTGATCGCCAAATACGACGAGATGACAGAAGCTGCCTCCATGGCAGAACCACCGTGGGCCAGGGAGCCGGGCCTCGGCTGGCAGGTATGATCTGTTAACCCAGCCATTATCAGACACAAACAGAGGCAGAACCAGAGAACATCAACAGGAAGTCCCACTTACATATCAGAGGCTTGTTTTGGTTCAGCCATAGAAGAAATCCCAGTATCTCGGGAAAATACGTCTTCTTTTTATTTTCGCGTGTGTTTATGTCCCAAGAATAGAGGACTGTTTTTTAAAAAGTCAAATGATGTAATTACGTGAAATCCCTGTAGCCGTGAATTGAAACTGTCAGCAGTGTGTTCCCTCTTGCTCGCGTGCACCAGCATGCTCGTGCAAGTACATACACACTCACACACACACTCACACACACACACACGCACGCACGCGCACACACACACACATAAAAGGCTTCCCTGTGTTTACCGTGGAACGCCGGGCGAAACCGTGGTCTCTTTTTCACCCTTTTTTATTTAGGATTTCTTCCCCCAGCATGTAAAAGCCGTCTGGCGTCTTAAGAAAAAAAAAGAGAGAGAGGGTAAAGAAGCGAGAGCGAGGAGGAAGAAGCAGCTTCAGCATCATGAAGAAGCAGCAGGCTCAGCATCAGTAGGAGTGTGCTGTTGTGTTGTCAGGAAGACGCTGCTCTGCCACCATGGCGGCTTAGAGATGTAATGAATCTTCTATCAGCCCTTCCTGCCAGGGTGACAACTCGCTTTGAGGAAGGTTGTAAATGCAGGAGAGATTGTGGTATAATTCCTCAGACTGGCATTTCTGCCCCCCAGTCACCATTCGATTATCTCCCAAATTGCTGTGTTTCAGAGAGATAAAGATTTTTTATGGCTTGCTGACTTGAAACAACCGGCACAGCCAGGAAAAGCAATGGCCAACCTGCTATGCATAGTAATTCCATTGGTAAATGACAAAATCTTTGTTTATATGACATTTCCAAAATTACTGCGGCAGATGAATCTGAAATATAAAATGTCACATTTGGCATGCAAAACTATGAAAATATATTTCTGTGCAAAATTCATGGAGGCATTTAATTTAGAATGTGTTTAATAACTAAGACTGCCTGCATCAGTAATCCTGCCTGGAGGTCCCAAAAAGATTGTCATATTTATTCACTCATTTTCTCTCTCCTTCATTCCAAAGCCCAAAATTTTAAGGGTAAATGTTCATTGTTAATTAAGATTTACTAATTAAAACAAAATAATTAACGAGAAAGCTTAATCTTCGAATATTAGGCCATACTTAGAAAGAAACAAAGTTTTTTGTATGTTATTTCCTGTATATTAAAGAGTGCATTTTGTGTATCAGTCAATGTAAACCCTGAAAAGATGTTTCGGCGAAGGACTTGCTGCGTGCCAGAAAAACTGCTGAGGATCTGTGGCTGGATTCTTTGATCTCATCTGTAGGAGTGGTGTAATGTTATGGCACTTTACACACAACTAACGCTCCGGGCAAACAAACCACCTTCTGATATGGAAAATTGGCTCACTTCACCTTTTACCTTCCCAGAATGCCTTGAGTTTATGGCGTGCGTGTATGTGCACGCTTCAGTCTGAACTCGAGAGCCAGATAACAATCTATCTAAAGACACACAGTGAAAATTGAACACTGTGGTGCTGTGAAGTTTTTTCCGTCATATTTTTTTTGTACAGACCCCCCCCTTTAGCAGTGAGGGGGCTTAGAGCCTTAACCTCCTGGATGTGCAATGTGTGGGCTAAACCGCTTTACCACCAATTATACTAATTTCACTTCTGCCTAAATTGTTTTGTGTTGTGGCGTATGCAAAGATGCTCAGCGAGAGAGATTGTGAGGCATTAAGGTGGGGCTCAGCAGGCAGCCTCCTCCTCTGCGCCTGGCACTGTTCTGGGCACTGCCAGGCTCCGGCACGTGGGGCTGGGTAGGTGAATCCCCTGCCAGGAGGTGGTTTCTGTCTGTTTACCTGTGTGTCTTTGCAGAATTGTTTGTGTCAATGTGTGTGTCTGTGTGTGGTTTAGTCTGAGAATGATTGTGTGTGTGTCTCTGTCTTTGTGTAGTTGTTAGTTTGTGTATGTGTCGATGTGGTTTTAGACTGTGTGTGTGTGTATGTGTGTGTGTGTGTTTGTGTGTTTGTGTGTGAATTGCTGTTTGTGTGTGTCTGTCTGTGTGCGTCCGTGTGTCTCTGGTGGTTTGTCTCTTTGTGTACATATGAGTCTCTGTGTGCAGATCCATTGCAGACAGTTAGTATAGGTCAGTACTGACAAACACCCGACACCGTTTGGATATATCTTCCCTTGGAGTGCGTGTGTTTGTCTGGCTGTCCACTTACAAAATTTTCCCAACTGTAGACGACTGATATTAACAAATAGATAAGAGCAAATAGGGCGGAAAATGCAAATTACAGTATAAGGAGTCACAGAGAAGCTAATGGAACATAATACAGGACTTGGTTGTGGTTGTGGCTTAAACTGTTTCTCATGAACATCTCTGGACTGTTTGTGCACGTGTGTTTGATTCCAAATAAAAACTAGCTTCCAGGATCTGGCCCCTGGCGCTCCTGAATTGAAGTCATGGTCAACTGCCACTAAACAACTGCTGGGTTTGATAATCTGACTAATTCAAGAACTGCAGTATCTGTATTGTTGGTTTATGTGAACTGTTTAAATAGTTACATGTTATATTACCCTCGGCGCCACTGTATGAAATAGATATTTAGATACTTAATTCCCTGAAGGGAGAGATCAAACCAATGGACTTGTGTTTGGTGTCAGGTGAAGACTAGCATTCTGAAACCGGCCCATGGCGACTACTGTCAAGGTCATTTGATACTACTGCTCATAACTGCCAGGTTAACAAATCTGACCGATTTTCCAAAATCTATTTTTGTATTTTCTAGTTTCTATGTTCATGTATCCCTATCGAACCTGATAACTATGGAGAACAAAGCTTATAATGTAGCATGCAACATTTTCTAATATTTTATTTAGTTACAGTTGACAGTGTAATTTGTCACTTGAAATAGCTATCAGTCCCAAATCGATGGATTTAACCCTAACAGGAATACATATATGCTTCAGTTGGTCACAGATACTTTTGGTCCAAAGCTTCCATAACACACTGAATGAGTGCAGAGATCCACAAGGCATGCCACATGATGTAGAGGTCCTGGTCTGGCCTGACCACGCCTGGTTGCAGAGGGTGAGGGCTGTACTTACTGCCAAATTTTGGAAAAAATATATTTAGAGGTAGCTAACTGTAGAGACATTTATATTTTATTATCTAGCACTAGCTCTGGCAGGAGTACCATTTGGAGCTCCCTCAAAACTTAGGACATCTGTGGCACAGTGTGAGAAAACTGCATGTCTAGAGTGGCCTTCTATTGTCCCCAACAGAAAGTGACATGTTTGCACCTATGTTATGAACATGTTGTTTAGTCAGCTTCTTGTTACACCTGTCAGGTCGATGGATTATTTTGGACATATGATAAGGAGATTTGCTTACTAACTTGGTTGTTAACAAAAGTGTGCTCAACAGTATAGATAAATAGGAATTTTGTGCTAATGGGAAATCATGAAAAAAAAATCTCAGTGTTATAATAATAATTGTGGATGTTCAATCCAATACAGATAGACTTGAGGACAGGAAACTGACTTAGTGTTTTTAATTGTTCACTGATAATCTAAAATATATTTTTTTATCACCATACCGATTTTTTTCATAGTCAGTACTCAATAGCAGTCTGTTTCATGAAACCAACAACAACAAAGCTCATCTAGAAACCTAATTGTGTTAGAGGCTTCCATTTAGTCTGAGACTCAGACACCAACCCCATCCCTCCAGTTCTGTGTCTGTCTTTTTACACCCTGTTACAATAGGGCCATGTCATGTGTGCTTCAGGCTCAGGGACTCATAAAACCGTCCTCCCACACGTTCACCATGCCAGCTTACCACTTAACACTGGCGCACGTGCTTTCTTGGTATTTATCTGCTTCCTCAATTATTCCAGGCTATCCATTCTAACATTTCCAACTGAATCCTTGCCCTCTAATCTGATATACTTCCCCATTTAACAGTTGATACAATATGGTGAGCGACTTGAGCCAGCGTCATATACATTACACACCACGCTGAGGTAAACAGACTTAGTTTTAGTTTTCTTTGTTGCAAAACATTTAGAAAATGTTTCAAGATAATGAATGTGACCCCACTGTCTTCCCGGAAGACGTCCAGTGTGCCTCATTCTCTGTGAAGGGGGCCACAAAGCACTAATTGTAAACATGTAGACAAGGAATGCATGTGGTGCAGGATACAGGATGTCCACACCATGCTTAAGCTAATACATCCCTTTGGGAGGACGATACAGGCTGCCTGTGGGACAGATAGACAGCAGAAAGATGTCCAAGCAGGGGAAGAGAGAGAAGGATAGAACAGAATATGAGGGGAGAGAGAGAATAAGGGAATATCGAGGAGAGAGAGAGTTATGGAGAGGGAACAAAATACTAGTGGAGGAAGATATAGGTGGGAGAGAAACCGAGGGGGAGAGACTCAACATTGGTTATGGGGGACAGAGGGCAAGGGACAGAGACTCATGGGGGACAGGGAGAGAAGAGAGACCGGCACATGGTTATGGGGCACAGGGAGAGAAGAGAGACAGGCACATGGGGTATGGGGCACAGGGAGAGAAGAGAGACAGGCACATGGTTATGGGGCACAGGGAGAGAAGAGAGACAGGCACATGGGGTATGGGGGACAGGGAGAGAAGAGAGGCAGGCACATGGGGTATGGGGGACAGGGAGA
>JACXGJ010004674.1:0-21914 GCA_016801105.1 Esox niger
TTATGTTGAATGTTTGTGCACGTAGTTGTGGTTTATTTTGGTTGTTAGCCGTAGGCTATGTCACCCAGTCATTGTGTCTGTTTTGCGTTGTAAGTTTGTTTCTTTTGTTCATCCTTCGATTAAAACATGGATCATTATTTCTCAAACAGCCGTTCTGCCTCTGCTTTTCTGTCCTCCCACACCGGACACTGTGACAGCTATCAAGGGCAGACCAGATGCCGGCACTGTGTAGACACAGCAAAGACTGTTGGGAAACGGCCAACCCTTGGTGGCGGTGGAAAAACAGCGAACTGATACATTCCAGTCATCTATCCAAGTATCTTTGGAATGGGAAAGAGTTCTCCTTCCTATGCCTCTATAGCAATGACGGTCCACTGTTTATGTACTGTACAAAACAGAGACAAACATATAACTCAGCTATTGTGTTTAAATGGTAAAACCGCTTTATTTCCCCAGTAACGGGAAGTGCAATTAGAACAAATAATCTATAATGGTTTGATCTATAATGAGTAAACAGATGAATTCCATCATGGTGTTTTTTGTAGGAATTAAAGTAATTATGTCATCCTTCCTCTACATGCTAACGCCCGTTTCAAATTGTAGATTTCAGTCAAACATTTGTCTACTTTCCTGAAAAAATGTATACATTACTGTCCCTAGGTTTCAGGACAGTGACACAAGTTTTGTTGTTTTGGCGCTGTACTCCTGCACATTGGTTTTGAAATGAAACCACAACTAAGAGGTTAAAGTGCAGACTGTCAGTTTTCATTTAATGAAAACATACAGGTATTTACAATCTGTAATGTATTTGGAAAAATAAACTTAATCATAGATAAAGTTGTCTTCAGTCATGAAACATACATTTATGATCAACTGGATTTTGGTCTGGTGATTGACTTGACCAGTCAATAACATTACAGATTTTGGCCCCAGTTAACTCCTTGGTGTCTGAGCAGACAAGAGTTTTGGTCATCTACTGGACTTTCTTCATCTACCAGGTCATTTGAAATTGCTGAGCTTTTTCCTTCTTAATATACCAAAACATTGATTTTGGCATTCCTAATGTTTTGGCTATGTCTCTGATTCAAAATGATTCATCTGCATCCTGATGGACAGCTTTACTTACGTTGACATTTCTTTGGTCCTTCTGCTGTTAGACACCAGCAACCAACTCCACATGCAAAGCTTAGAATCTAGACAAACATTGACATTGACAGCTCCCTTTTTCATACACTAATAACCCAAACAAGCATAATAAGAGACAGCTGTGAAGCCAAATCGGATGAAAATAACCTTACATCTATTCTGACAGTCTGTACTTCAATCCCATTGTCATTGTATACTTATGTGCTAGAGTATAGAACCAAAACCAAACAAATGTGTGTCACTGTCAAAACAGGACTGTATTGCATATTCCTGGAAAACCCAGGACTGGGATGGTGGTTCAGAAGGTCGCGGTTCAACCCTTAGCATTTAACCTCTCTGAATACCTCAACTAAAACCACGACCCTTTACCAGAATGTATACCTTATGAGGAGAAAGGTTTGCAGTTTTACTGAAAGCAGCAGGGTCAGAGTGAAGGTGAAAGTCTCAACAAATGCAATGATGTTCATACCCCTATGTAAACATTATATTAGGTTGAAATGTTTCATCATAAAATATGCGATATATGAGCTCGACTCTCTGCTCGATCCCCGCTGCTCGATCCCCGCTGCTCGATCCCCGCTGCTCGATCCCCGCTGCTCGATCCCCGCCACCGGCACAAGCACCACTTCCCATTAATCCCGAACGCAGCACATCTTCTCGATCCAAATCACAGGAAAGTCTAAACAACAGTTCCCCTTGTTACCTGTGTATTTAAGTCTGTCTGATTCCTTGCTGCCTTGTGAGGAATTGTTTGTACCACACCGAGCCTACTGTTCTCATTTGATTCTGATACCAACCCGTTTTTGCCTTTTCTGACTTAGTAACCAGCATTTGTACTGTTGCCTTTCGGATTTGCTGATGACTGACGTCTCTGCCTGCCTCCTGTTTTGCCCTGTTGGATTGTGGACTTGTACTTTGGCCTTCTGATAAACTACGCTTTCTGTCATCTACATTTGTGTTCGTTACACCAACATCCAGGGGTGTTCAGGCCATTTTCATTGTTCATGACCTCAGCATCAGAAAGACACTGGGCATAAATGAGATTCATGGCAGAGTGGCAACGTAGTTGTTCTGCATCAGGACCTGGACAACTTGTCATCACTGAAGTAGCCATGAATTCTGCTTTGTGTTAGAATATTCTACAGGAGAATGTCAGACCATTCTGCCTTGAACTGAAGCCCATTAATGTCCCTGGGTTAAAGCAGTTCTGCATTGTGGACTCGGCAAAAAATCCTCCAGTGTGCTATGAAAGACAGACCAATAAGAAAAAAGTGAGTTTGAGTTTCAATTGGTGATTACTTTTTCACAGTATGTCATTAGACCTGGGCGTCTGGGGCTATAGCCGGATCTTTTATGATTAGCCCCTGAGCTATTCCTCTGTAATTCTGGTCATGCATTAAACCCCTCAAATAATACTATGATATCATTGATAAAGAAAGCAGCTGATCCTACTTTGCGCTATTTGGCATGTGTGCATTTTGTGAGCCCGCTGAGAGATGGAGAGAGAGGGCTTGTCATTGTTGGCATCTGATTTTAGCAGATATGGATATACAATCTTTTTTTAATCATTATTCTAAGAGCAATATAATAATGAATACAGTTTTTGATCTAAATTTTTTCCCCTCCGTTTCTCCAATGACCTCTGGCTTCTTAGTGCACATACAGTTGTACTCAAAAGTTTGCATACCCTTGGAGAATTGGTAATATACAGTGCCTTGCAAAAGTATTCACCCCCCCTTGGCATTTTTCGTGTTTTGTTGCCTCAAAACCTGGAATTAACATGCATTGTTTGTTTTTATTATGAAGCAACAAATAGGACAAAATGACAGAAAAGGTCAATGTGCATAACTATTCACCCCCCTAAAGTCAATACTTTGTAGAGCCACCTTTTGCAGCAATCACAGCTCCAAGTCGCTTTGGATAAGTCTCTATGAGCTTTTCTGACCACTGGGATTTTTGCCCATTCCTCCTTGCAAAACTTCTCCAGATCCTTCATGTTGGATGGTTTGTGCATGTGAACAGCAATCTTTAAGTCTGACAGCAATATTTAAGTCTTTCTATTGGATTGATGTTGGGGCTTTGACTAGGCCATTCCAACAAATTTACATGCTTACCCTTAAACCACTTAAGTGTTGCTTTAGCAGTGTGTTTGGGATCATTGTCCTGCTGGAAGGTGAGCCTCCATCCTAGCCTCAAATCATGCACAGAGTGGTACAGGTTTTGCTCAAGAATATCCCTGTATTTAGCACCATCCATCTTTTCCTCAACTTTGACCAGTTTCCCGGCTGCTGAAAAACATCACCACAGCATGATGGGGATGGTGTTCTTTGGGTGATGCGATGTGTGGGGTTTGCGCCAGACATAGCGTTTTCTTTGATGGCCGAAAAGTTAAATTTTAGTCTCATCAGACTAGAGCACCTTCCTCCAAACATTTTGGGAGTCTCCCACATGCCTTTTTGCAAACTCAAAATGTGCCATTTTGTTTTTTGCTGAAAGTAATTGCTTTCTTCTGGCCACTCTGCCATAAAGCATATGTATATATTTTTCTCATTTCACTTCTCCAACTTAGACAATTGTGTTCTGATCCATCACATACAATTCAGATTACAAACATTGAACTAAAGGCTGCAAAAAAATAGAAAAAAAGCCAAGGGGTGGTGAATATTTTTGCAAGGCACTGTATGTACCATTTGTAAAGAAACAAGTGCAAAAACATGAGGAAAGTCCAGGAACGTCTCATGTGCAGCTATAGTGCAGAAGAATGCAAAGTGTCTGCCATTTCTGATAACATACTGCATTCATCTTGCCATACATTTTCACAAGATTCCCGAGCTCATACCCCACAAAACATCAGCGATCCACCACCCAACATGCTTCACAGTGGGGATGGTAAGTCCATTTCCTTTTTTCACAGGTTTTTTTTGCAGTCCTTTACTGCTCCTCATTGCTCATTATCTGGCCTGCTCAGTACATCCACGTGAGAGATAAGAAACTCATTCACAATTTATACACAGATACAAATTGCTATTTAAATGCCACATGTGTGGGAAATGTTCCTTTAATTGCCATTTTCACCTCTGTCACTTTCACCTGTGTGTTTCATCTCTGTCTCTGTAAAAAGGACAAACTTTCACATACTTTTAAAAATAAATGGCTTAATATTATCAATGTCCTTGAATAGAATATCCTTTTTTGTCAGTCATAGTTTCAGAATGCCAAAATGTCACAATTTCTGCCAGGGTATGCAAACCAATCAGCATAACTCTATGTTTAAGTGTAGGCAGCTAGCATGCACATTGAGATGTTGTGGGGGGGGGGGGCTTATTAATAAACCAGTGAAATAATAATAAGGTTAGTGTAATAATGAAGTTATGATTTTTTTAACTTATGTTCCCATTGATATATTAATATTATATTAGAGTTGGGTTCTGAAGATCTTATTGACATCCAAAAATCTATCAGATGGGCAAAAAAGTATTACTTTTTCATGGCACTATACAGTGGGGCAAAAACGTATTTAGTCAGCCACCAATTGTGCAAGTTCTCCCACTTTCAAAGATGTGAGAGGCCTGTAATTTTCATCATAGGTACACTTCAACTATGAGAGACAAAATGAGAAGAATAAATCCAGAGAATCACATTGTAGAATTTTTTATGATTGTATTGGTAAATTCCTCGGTAAAATAAGTATTTGGTCACCTACACACAAGCAAGATTTCTGGCTCTCACAGACATGTAACTTCTTCTTTAAGAGGCTCCTCTGTCTTCCACTCCTTACCTGTATTAATTGAACCTGTTTGAACTTGTTATCAGTATAAAAGACACCTGTCCACAACCTCAAACAGTCACACTCCAAACTCCACTATGGCCAAGACCAAAGAGCTGTCAAAGGACACCAGAAACCAAATTGTAGACCTGTACCAGGCTGGGAAGACTTAATCTGCAATAGGTAAGCAGCTTGGTGTGAAGAACTGTGGGAGCAATTATAAGAAAATTGAAGACAAGACCACTGATAATCTCCCTCGATCCGGGGCTCCACGCAAGATCTCACCTCGTGGGGTCAAAATTATCACAAGAACGGTGAGCAAAATCCCAGAACCACACGGGGGGACCTAGTTAAAGAACTGCAGAGAGCTGGGACCAAATAAACAAAGGCTACCATCAGTAACACACTACGCCGCCAAGGAGTCAAATCCTGCAGTGCCAGACGTGTCCCACTGCTTAAGCCAGTACATGTCCAGGCCTGTCTGAGGTTTGCAAGAGAGCATTTGGATGATCCTGAAGAGGATTGGGAGAATGTCATATGGTCAGATGAAACCAAAATAGAACTTTTTGGTAAAAACTCAACTCGTCGTGTTTGGAGGAGAGAGAATGCTGAGTTGCATCCAAAGAACACCATACCTACTGTGAAGCATGGCAGTGGAAACATCATGCTTTGGGGCTGTTTTTCTGCAAAGGGACCAGGACAACTGATCCGTGTAAAGGAAAGAATGAATGGGGCCATGTATCGTGAGATTTTGAGTGAAAACCTCCTTCCATCAGCAAGGGCATTGAAGATGGCTGGGTGGGTCTTTCAGCATGACAATGATCCAAACACACCGCCCGGGCAATTAAGGAGTGCATTTCAAGCATTTCAAGGTCCTGGAGTGGCCTAACCAGTCACCAGATCTCAACCCCATAGAAAATCTTTGGAGGGAGTTGAAAGTCTGTGTTGCCCAGCCACAGCCCCAAAACATCACTGCTCTAGAGGAGATCTTCATGGAGGAATGGGCCAAAATACCAGCAACAGTGTGTGAAAACCTTGTGAAGACTTACAGAAAATGTTTGACCTCTGTCATTGCCAACAAAGGGTATATAACAAAGTATTGAGATGAACTTTTGTTATTGACCAAATACTTATTTTCCACCATAATTTACCAATAAATTCATTAAAAGTCCTACAATGTGATTTTCAGGATTTTTTTTTCTAATTTTGTCTCTCATAGTTGAAGTGTGCCAATGATGAACATTACAGGCCTCTCTAATCTTTTTAAGTGGGAGAACTTGCACAATTGGTGGCTGACTAAATACTTTCTTGCCCCACTGTATATCTGTTGTTACAAATGATGCGAAGCAAGAACTTATTTTATGCTACAAGTAATGCTTACAGAGAAAATACTTTCCACGGCAATGTGTGAGTTTTGGTCTGGTAGTGGGTTGGTGTGCATAATGGCTTCCAGATACTGGTACTTTTTATAAAGTTTTCAACTGTTCTTTCACTCTAGTGTTTGGGTATTTAAGGATCTATGACTATCTTATATTACAGTGTGACAGGTGGACTATATGTTGATATAGATGGACGTCTTCAGTCTTAATGTACTGTAAATGCACAGTCATTATTCACATGCACAGGCATTTTTAGAGTGTACGAAAGCACATTGATTGTTGAACCCCATAGGACTGCAATATAATTTCACTGAAAATGTGGGCCCACTTTTACTGATGTATTCAAGCTGCAGGCATTCTTATACTTTTATGCTTTTATACAATGGAAGTTGGCATTTTCTGTTGTTGTTGTAATGTGTCGCTCTAGAGCCCTCCTGAATGTACATAAAGGATCGCAATGTCCCTCTGGGCCTGAGGGCAGCAGATTTGCTCTTCTGGCAACATAGAATAAACGCACCCACTGATGGGCAATGCAATTGAAGGCATTCACCATTTTGGTGTGGTCAACCGTTGGGACTTCAGACTATAATAAAATTATGTTGAAATTGGCTACTTCAATTAAAACAAATATATGCAATAATGGCATGCATGCGCAGCCCTCTTCTCATCCCTGTGGAGCGGCCATTTGAACTGCTTTTTTTAACTACTGTTTGAAGTGCTTCTCCATTAGACGATAAATGGCTGAGTAGGTTGAATGTTATCTTTGTACTTTAATTTGCTTCCTTCAAAGCCTCTAATCATGGGTGTGGGTGTGGGGATATTTTGTTTTGTGATTTCCAAACTACTACTGTTTCTGTGGGTAGTCTTGAGTCCATGCACGGCAAAGCGTCCAGCAGGGTGTGGTCTTTTCGCCGCTGGTAAAACCATTTGGACGAAGGCATGTCGGGGCGAGTTCACCAACTAATAACAGTGTTTTGCAATGGCCTTTATATGTTGTAGTTTTGATGTATATTTTATGGATGTATATTGTAATGCATAGAGGAGGGGTAAACAAAAGAATGGGGCTTCTCCTTGTGGATATATACTTAGACCTTGAGTCAGGGCACTGAAGAGAAAAAAAACATCCTACTGGGAACATATGTTCTAGTGTAATTTTTATCATTCAGTTGTCAGTGGCACACGAGGTCCAACCAAAATGTAACCAGAATGGAGCAGTGTAGAGGGCCATCTCATTGTTCTGCATGAAAACAGATAGCCTTTACTGCCTTGCTCAGAAGAAACAAGAGTTTCACCCTGTCAGCTCTTGGATTCGATGTAGCAACGTTTCACTTCACGGCCCAATGCGCCTATCAACTAGGCTACTTGTACCTGGCAGACAACCAGAAGTGGCTTTAGAGAAGTAAGAAAGTGAAGAGGCAGTGTTGCCAATGTCTGGGTACACAGACCTGCACAGCAAGTGGGAAGACAGAAAACAATCGTGGGTGTGTGTGTTGGAGAAAGAGCAAGAAAGATGATGAGGGGTTACCCAATACTGTTTAGTCTGTCTGATCCGGTGTCTACAAAATGATGTGATTTAATGAAGAAATAAAATATTTTAGAATAGCTAATAAATTCTTGGAAGTTGCTTTATGGATATTGTGCTATGATATTCTTTGGCTTGCCAGTAGGGTAACAGAGTTGCTGGCAATCTAGTGCCAGGAGAAGACCACGCGTGTGCATGTGCGTGTGGTGATTGCGTGCATGGATACATCATCTCACCTTTATCCATCTCCTCTCTTACCCGTCATTGCAGAGTGCATGAACTGCACTGGCTTCACTGACATGAGCAACAGACTGGACTTCTTTGAGTCTAAGGTAAGGACATCTTGACTTTTTGGATTTCCCCAAAAAGGGGAATTTTTATAATTTCTTTGAGAGTGTTGAAGATTGCGACAGGTCTTTCTCCTAGTCATCCATGCCAAGCCACTTTTTCCCCCCACATTTCTTCTAACCAGGAAGTTATGGGGGCCAAAGAGTGTAAGAGAATGCCCACAAACCAAACAACATTAGTTCCATCTAAGGGAGTAAATAGAGCAAGATAAGACCATTAAATCCCTGCTGACAATGCCTCCACCCTTAACGCTTGAACCTTGAAAGTGATGGTCAACTTGGGTCTACAAAAGAGTGGCCTGGACCACTACAACACCCGGGAGTCATTAGTAAATTTATTTTTATGATGTCTCAGCAGGAAATGTCTCAGCAGGGAATTTCCATGCTCAAGACAGATGAGCCCTGATTGTACATGTCAACATGGAACGCAGAACAAACACAGAAAAACAAAATCTTGAAGAAAAAGGTCCTTGAACATCTGCATGAATTGGCCATTCAACAAAGAATTTTGACTCTGGCTTTTTGTTATTCCAGATTAAGCTACTAGAGGGAGCAGTTTCACCATTCATCAACCTCTCCACAGAGGTCTCCAGTGATAACGAGGTGGAGACCCCTAACCCGACCCCAATAGGCAATCCATCCTACCTGATGCCAGGTAACATTCATCAAAGCCATTACTGTTATCCATGAAGCCACAAAGACATGCACTTACACACACATTTGTTTTACAATGTTTGTCTGGAATCGTAAAACAAAACTAACTTTAACCGGAAAACAAACCCAAGTGCCTAATCCTAAACCTTACCCCCAACCCCTAACACTTAACCTTAATCATAATTATATTGTAACCCTAACTTCAACTTTAGCCTTTAACCCCAAGGTCTGACAAGACGTTTTTCTGATTGGGACCTAGTAAAATCTAATTGTAATGGTCAAATTGTCCTTCTTTTACTGTGTTTGTGGGGATTTTTTTAATATGTGTTGGTTTTTTGGTCCTCACTAGTATAGGTATACATGTGCGTGCCCACCCCACCCACCTCTACACACACACAAGTTTGTACAGCTAACCTCATGGGGACCAGAACATTTAAATTGCATGTTCCCTTGCCCTAATCTTAAACCTAACCCTAATCTAACCCTAACCTTAACCTCAGTAAAGTTACATTTATGCCTAAACTTTACCTAGGTGTAATGCCTAACCTAACAATGCCACGACCATAAAGAAACCCCAATTCTAACTCTAAACTGAATTGTTAGTTTGACCCTAAGCCTAAACCCTGAGCCAGAAATTGACTTTTGCCTTAATGGGGACCTGCAAAACGACATTTGGTCCCCATGAGTATAGTTAGACCTAAAACACACATACACACGCACACACAGCCATATTGTATTATCTCTGGGAAGGTTATATACACAGTCATTGTTCGTATACACACAGTCACTTTTTCAGTATGTTTATGGTCAATTAGGAGAAAGGGGACCACCAGGTCCAATCGGACCACCAGGAATACCAGGGCCACCTGGCAAGGCCGGGGCTGCGGGACAGCCTGGGCCAACAGGTGAGCCTTGCTGATAGATACAAATGCATACAATTCATATAGTTGATTTTTAACATGTTCAGGTTACTACCTTCAATATGTGACTCACTGTTGCTTCTCTTATTCACAGGGCCAAAGGGAGAAAGAGGGCTACCAGGAGAGTTGGGTCAACCAGGCCTTCCAGGACCTCCAGGCCCCCCAGGGTCATACTCCACCTCGACCGGAACGAGGGGTGACATGTTTGGTCTTGACGAGCAGGGTGAGTGGATCTCACTGAATGTACTGTATTCATTTGTCTCAGCCTGTGCAGATTGTATTGTTTTTTTGTTTTTGCTGGACCACCTAAGCGGAGCTGGCCTAGAAGAGCGAATGTGTCTGTCAATTATGTCTTAGGATTTGTTCAGGATAGAAAAAAGCTTTGCTGACTACATGAGTCTCTCATCTATCCACTTGACAAAAAAAGTCAGTTATCATCATCTGTATTGATACAGTAGTTATGGCTAATAAGCTGTTAAACAGCCAGTGGCAAAGGCCATGGAGTTCATAGACGCTATTTGTGGTGGGGGTAAACTTATTATGAAACATTAGTCTGTATAACACAATGCTTATTGGTGTCTAATGAAATTTTCAAACTTGGCATGATGTTAATGGCTGTTATTTTCCGTTACATGTGATATCCATGAACAAAAGTAATGCAGCCAGAATTCAGGGGAGAGCCATCTTTATTCAGCAACAGATGTAGATGTTAACGTCCTATCTATACTCCTTTGCTCAGAGTTATTCAGCACATCTGTGTTGTGTTAAGTTTCTGAAGCCTACTTCCTCTCATGGCGTAGTGGTTAAAGACACAACCTTTTACGTGGGCGACCTGGGTTTGAATCTCGAGAGGGCAGCAATAATCAATACTTTCTATTGTGGGCCGGCTGAACTTGCCTGGTTTCTTGTTAAGACATCTAAGCAATCTTCTTGTCAACCATAATTGTAACACTGGCCAAGGGCCAGTGAATGGAAAAACAGTTGAAGACAGGACACATGGGGAATTGCATGCCCTCTGGCTTAATATATACACTATATGGACAGGAGGGAAAATCCAGCATATTAACATTACACATCCATTGACAATCATTTGCTGTACAGCGGTTCATACTGAAAAGCTCAGTGACTTTTAACATGGCACTGTCATAGGATGCCACCTCTGCCACAAATAAGTTTGGGAAATTCCTGCCCTACTAAATCTGCCCCAGTCAACTGTAAGTGCTATAACTGTGAAGTGGATGCGTCTAGGAGCAACAACTCCCAGCAACAAAATAGAAGACCACAAACTCACAAAGCCAGACTGCCAAGTGCTGAAGCGCGTAGTGCATAAAAATGGCCTATAATCTATTGTATCACTCACCACAGAGTTCCAAACTGCCTCTGGAAGCAACATCAGCATAAGAACTGTGTATTGGGAGCTTCATGAAAGGAGTTTCCATGGCCGAACAGCTGTACGCAAGCCTCACACCAACATGTGCAATGCCAGGAGTCCAGCATTTTGCCACAGGATTCTGTAGAATGTACAAAAGAAAAATGCAATGTGTGCATTGTTCCCCACCCTGCCCACAAATATATACTTTTTATAATCTTGGCATATGTATTGTAGGAGCTATTGATATTGCAAAGTTATTTTGAAACTTTAGATTTTGAAAAAGTAAAGGGTGTGCATTGTTCCCCACCCTCCCATGATCAAGAATATACAGCTCTGTAAAAAATTAAGAGACCACTGCACCTTTTTCTTTCCTTTCCAAAAAAGTCAAAAAGGAAGATTTTGAGGGAGGAACAGAAGGGTTAAAATTAAGAGACCACTGCAGATTGAACGCTTCTGTTCCTCATTCAAAACTGTCCTTATCAATTTTTGGGGAAGAAAAAGGAGCAGTGGTCTCTTTCCGGAGCTGTTTACATTTCATAGTGATTGTTTACATTTTGTAAGAGCTGTTGATGGTTGAAGAAGATGGCTGTATTTTTTTACAAATTGAACAGGCCCACAATCAGCACCGGCCCTGAGATCACTTCCTTTTCCGTTTTGGCTCCGATACACAGCGGTTAGTTCTCCATGGCTCATTAACTTTATACACGGTTAAAATATGGGATGGATAAGGATTGTGTATCATTGTATACACGTTTGTAATCACAATGGAACCGATATTGAATTCAATGAATACAGAGTAATGAATAAAGAGCTATTGAGATTTGAAGAGCCAAATGTCTGTCGAATGTCCAATCTAAAACTTACTGCAATGCTGTCTTCTGACATCCCCTGAGGTACTTTTCCAACAATACAGCTGGTTAGTCAATTGCCATCTCACGCCACCGAGAACTGAATTGAATGATCAGTTATAGACGAATACAGTACATGCAGTGAGCCAGTATCCATCTGCATGAAAATCCAAAGCCACTGTTAGCTTTACAGCTTTTATAGTGACATTGCTTCCTCACGGAATTTATTACAGAGCCTACTAGAGATAGTAGCATCAAAGTCTGCAGCAAAACGAATATCAATATTGATTGAAAGACCTGGTACAGTGGGGCAAAAAAGTATTTAGTCAGGCACCAATTGTGCAAGTTCTCCCACTTAAAAATACGAGAGAGGCCTGTAATTTTCATTATAGGTACACTTCAACTATGAGAGACAAAATGAGAAAATAATTCCAGAGAATCACATTGTAGGATTTTTAATGAATTTATTGGTAAATTCCTTGGTAAAATGAATATTTAGTCAGCTACAAACAAGCAAGATTTCTGGCTCTCACAGACCTGTAACTTCTTCTTTAAGAGGCTCCTCTGTCCTTCACTCGTTACCTGTATTGAACTTGTTATCAGTATAAAAGACACCTGTCCACAACCTCAAACAGTCACACTCCAAACTATGGCCAAGACCAAAGAGCTGTCAAAGGACACCAGAAACAAAATAGTAGACCTGCACCAGGCTGGGAAGACTGAATCTGCAATAGGTAAGCAGCTTGGGGTGAAAAAATCAATTGTGGGAGCAATTATAAGAAAATGGAAGACATACAAGACCACTGATAATCTCCCTCGATCCGGGGCTCCACGCAAGATCTCACCCCGTGGGGTCAAAATGATCACAAGAACAGTGAGCAAAAATCCCAGAACCACACGGGGGGATCTAGTGAATGACCTGCAGAGAGCTGGGACTAAAGAAATAAAGGCTACCATCAGTAACACACTACGCCGCCAGCGACTCAAATCCTGCAGTGCCAGACGTGTCCCCCTGCTTAAGCCAGTACATGTCCAGGCCTGTCTGAGGTTTGCAAGAGAGCATTTGGATGATCCAGAAGAGGATTGGGAGAACGTCATATGGTCAGATGAAACCAAAATAGAACTTTTTGGTAAAAACTCAACTCGTCGTGTTTGGAGGAGAGAGAATGCTGAGTTGCATCCAAAGAACACCATACCTACTGTGAAGCATGGGGGTGGAAATATCATGCTTTGGGGCTGTTTTTCTGCAAAGGGACCAGGACGACTGAAAGAATGAATGGGGCCATGTATCCTGAGATTTTGAGTGAAAACCTCCTTCCATCAGCAAGGGCACTGAAGATGAAACGTGGCTGGGTCTTTCAGTATGACAATGATCCTAAACACACCGCCTGGGCAATGAAGGAGTGTCTTCGTAAGAAGCATTTCAGGGACCTGGAATGGCCTAGCCAGTCACCAAATCTCAACCCCATAGAAAATCTTTGGAGGGAGTTGAAAGTCTGTGTTGCCCAGCGACAGCCCCAAAACATCACTGCTCTAGAGATCTGCAAGGAGGAATGGGCCAAAATACCAGCAACAGTGTGTGAAAACCTTGTGAAGACTTACAGAAAATGTTTGACCTCTGTCATTGCCAATAAAGTGTATATAACAAAGTATTGAGATGAACTTTTGTTATTGACCAAATGCTTATTTTCCACCATAATTTACCAATAAATTCATAAAAAATCCTACAATGTGATTTTCTGGATTTTTTTTCTCATTTTGTCTCATAGTAAAAGGGTGCCTATGATGAAAATTACAGGCCTCTCTCATCTTTTTGGTGGGAGAACTTGCACAATTGGTGGCTGACTAAATACTTTTTTGCCCCACTGTATGCATACAACTGCCATACATTGGACAGTGTACATTTTGTTGTAATGATCTACACATATTTGAGGGAAAGATTGTGTGACTATGTCAAAATTGTATCTGATGTTGTAAATCTTCCAAGTAGTACATCAGGCATGCCCAGGAGCAGGTATCTGATGTTGTAAATCTCCAGAGTGGTACATCAGGCATGCCCAGGAGTGGGTATCTGATGTTGTAAATCTCCAGAGTGGTACATCAGGCATGCCCAGGAGCAGATATCTGATGTTGTAAATCTCCAGAGTGGTACATCAGGCATGCTCTGATTGTTATACATGACCTGCATGTACATCCAGAGTGTTACAAATGTGACCTTTCAAAGGTGTTACATGTATCTGTGGCAGAGATGAATTTATACTGTACACTGTTTCCAATGTGTGAAGAAAAGTGCAAGGCATTTGTTAAAAAAATCAGGTATTATTGGCTGGTCTATTGGCTATAAGTTAATTTCAAGTTCGCTTAATGGTGTCCGCAAAATCCACTCAAAGGAAATGGGGGGAGAGGCTTACCCCTCCCGCCGTTACAGTAAATGAGATGATCAGTTCTCTGTCTGATGACTTAAAGGAACATTTCTTTGGGACAAATGTCAGCAGGGCATAATAAAATAATGACATATCTCTGGAAGAAGATGGCATTTTTGAATGAACAGATATTCAAACAGCCTGAGGAATAATACAGAGATTATCAAAGTCCTCTCGTAAAACATCTCTGTAAAACATGACAAGAATGAAGGAGTCACACGGGAAAGTCATGAAGAAGGACAGAGAGAGTGTGAGAGCAACAAAGCGAGAAGATAAGGAAACAACAACTGGAGGTGGTGAGAGAAGAACCGTCTGTGCTATAAGACTCCAGTATCAACATGTCAGAAGGTCACATCCATGTATCACACACAGAACTGCAAAAGACTGCTGAGTGTGCATCATTGTGTGACCCAACTTGGGATGAGCTACCAGGCTACTACTTGGTTGAAGACTATGTTTACAAGCATGCATTTCATGTCTCTGTATAAGACTGTGGTGAAAGAAGATAAGGACAACACCTCTAGAGTGACTGTTGACGCTCTAGCATGGCTAGACAGAGACATGAATCCAACACATGGCTCATCTGTGATCAGAGTCATTTGGATGTCCAATGATTTTTCTGTTTCTTCTGCAGCGATGAAAATAACCTGTAATGTGGACGCACAGGACACTTTCAGAAATGATGCAAGAGAAGGCAGATCGATGAGAGACATGAAAAGACAACCTACGAATCAGGACAAAACAACAGAGGCACCAGTGCTGATGTCACCGTAATGCAACAATTCAAAAGACTCTCCACAGCACAACAACAACAACATCTGTTGGGTGTAGCAGAGGGAGACTAGAAGACCCCTCTTGCGTCCCGTCCTTGCTGGTTTATATAGAAATTCTGATGGTATATTTGCTAATCTACTGGTAAACAACATTGACATTGAGTTCCTGGTGGCTAACAGAGTGGACAACTAGTGTTAGCATCACAAAGCTAATGTAATACGCCCACAATACACCAGTAAGACAAAGACCGCAACAGGAGTGGGGGGGCAGACAAACATCATACAAGCCAAACCATTAACAATCTCTATGGGTCCATTGACAATTGAATCCAACATTTGGATTGGGAAATTTGTATAACCTATTCATGGCCTATATCTCTTCTTGCAACTTCTCCCAAAATAAAGAAACATGGAACATCAAGAGAATGTGCAACCTCAAACTCGGCCACTCACATGTATCCTCAGGATGCCGCATAGCTTGATCATGACTGTTGTGAACTGGTCTTGGATCAGTTATCCAATGAGTTTACGAGTTTACTCATCCCTTGGAAAATGATCTGATCTTGTGTACAGATGGCTCTAACATTTTGGAGGGGGTGTGCAGAAGGCGGAATGGGCACAAATTCCCACTGAGACACTCCAACATCTTGTGGAAAGACGTCACTGAAGTGTGGCAGCTGTTATGGGATGTCCAACAAGCTCATATAGGTGTGATGGTCAGGTGCATATAATTTAAGCTATATAGTGCATATATTAAAATCCATCGATGAAAAACAATGTTATATTTACGGAGAGCCTTAATTGTCTGTCTACCAGGTTTTTAGAGTTGTAAAGTGTATCTGATTTGTGTCATACTGCCATTGCTAGCAATTCATAAACAGAAAAATCGATGAGCCACCAGGTGGCGGTAGACTTCCACTGTGCCTGGCTGAGCTGCTTGTGATCATCTCTGGCTCAGTGCGGGTCTCGGGTAGCTCTGGGTCTGTGGAGCGGAGCGTTAAGGAGAAGCTGCGGGCTGGGTTGGCGGTCGGTGCCAGCTGGCTGTAAATCAAGACTAATTTGTAAGCTGTCAGCACTGCAGTCTGCTTTTGGATATGCAGGGCTGACTGAGAGCCAAAATCTGGGCCCATACTGAGAGGAGATGGAGGCAAGACTGCCACTCAAAGAGCTTGAGAGTCTGCACGAGCAGCTGGAATTATTTCCAGAGGAACAGACGTTTTCACTAAAGCCACTGTGTTTGCTATGGTGCATTTTAGTTTCAGTTGTGTGTGCTGGCTGGGGGTAAAGATGTTAGGGGTAAGTCCTTTAGACAGGGTTTCCCAATCTCGGCCCTGGGGACCCCAAGTGGTACGCGTTTTCGTTTTTTTCCCTGGCACTACACACCTGATTTAAATAATGATAACTTGCACTCAGTGAGTACAAGAACTGATGATGGGTAATGAGGGTGAGGGTTAGGTTTTAGGATTAAGGTTAGGGTTTAGGGTAATGAGGGTGAGGGTTAGGTTTTAGGATTAAGGTTAGGGTTTAGGGTAATGAGGGTGAGGGTTAGGTTTTAGGATTAAGGTTAGGGTTTAGGGTAATGAGGAATTGGTACGCAGACACCCCTGTACTCAACAAAGGATGCCTGTATTAAGAGAAATGCACATTCATTGATAAAAGCTCTAGCTCTAGCATTTTACAGTTTACCAAAGCACATACGCGCATTACACAGACACACACATAAACACACACACACACACACAGACTATTACAAACTGTTGTTAGCCACATGCCTAGGCCCTGTTCCAGCACTCTGAGAGAGAGCCCTTTCAGACTAGCCAGCTGTCGTTCTCAGTCTCCCACACCCCAGACTTGACCCCTGATGCTCCCCATCAGACTTCTCATCAGCTGAACTTTGACCTCAGTCTGTGACACCTGACCTCTTCGTGTGAACAGGCAGAATTGTGCGTAACAAGGCTCAATCAGACAGTTCAATAAATCTCATGTCTTCAATATGTGTTTGACTGTTTCTTATTAAGTATGTAATAGGCTCAAAGACAGTGTAATGCTGTCTTAAACAGAGATCTCTGGCTGCAAGGGAACTGTTTTCCACTGTGTTCAACACATAAGGAGTTCCTCATAGCATATAGGACATTAGACAACTAATCAGGGGAAAGTGAAGGCTTAGAGTTACTGCAAACCTAAATGAAACACTATTGAGGATTTTACATCTGGTACATCTAATAACTATTGACATTCGTTCTGTTTCAATCCTTTACCATATTTACCAGAATCTGTAGCCGGCCTCCCCGGTCAACCAGGACCCCCAGGTAAAGTTTGTGTTCTGTGTGTGTACTTGATTGTGTGCCTTTTGTCTCTCAAGAACCCGACACAAACTGCACAAACATGAATTTTGAGCATTGTTTCTGTACCACAGGACCAGCAGGTGTTCCTGGCCCCCCAGGGCGAGATGTGAGTATGTATGTATGTATGTATGTATGTATGTATGTATGGTCAACATAATATAATAGACAGACGTCAAAGGAGAGAGGTTAACCTGACAGTATGGCGGATGTTTGGAACACCTCTACAGACTCAAACATTGAGGTATGAAACAAAAACAATGTTGTACCAACAGGTACACTTTTGCAGCATGTTCCCTAAAAAGAACACCCTTTATGGAGACAGGAGAGCACCTTTTGACAAACAGGTGGTACAGAGTGAATTAAAACAAAAGAAAAAACAAATGTGTACCATTTAACCCCCGAGGGGCATTGGACCCTGCAGCACTGAAAACGAGTGTAGGTTATTTGCTGGTACAATTTGATAAGGTACAAAAATGGACCGGCACTAAAGGGTGCACAATTGTCTCTCCAAAAGGTACTCCCAGTGACAAGCATTTGTACCCTTTTAAGTACACACTGGTGTGTACTTCTGAGTGTGTACCCATCTATGTGTTGCAGGTTGAGAGAGGCCTCCCAGGCCAACATGGGTATCCAGGGCCTAAAGGTGACTCCGGAGAGAGGGTGAGTCTAAATTAAAAACGATTCAACGTGAACATAGACTGCTTAATCATTCATTGCCTTTGACAGTTCGAGTCCTAAGGTACATTCCAACATTGTCTTCACTTCCACTTTGCAAAAGACATCCATTTGATCAGGAGTTGCTCACCTATAAATGCTGTGGTCTAATACAAACGGTGATATATCCTAAGTTGTTTAACACATCTAGATGTGAATATCAGAAAATGAAAGCTGAAATTCTGAACGCTTGTCTCACACTCATCTTTTGATCTTAAACCTAAATGTCTTCAGTGACCGTCAAAAACAAAGGAATTTGCCTTGCCGTTCCAATACTTTTAGAGAGGACTGTAGATCGGCCCCATTTGTAAAACCTTGACTTGAAAAACAATGCCTTTCTAAATTATACACTTTCTCTATTATAGAGCATTACTGTTCGGACGGTTTATGGTTTAACATTCGATCAACCATGTCAAGTTCGGGCTGTGAATACAGCCATTGTCATCTTACGTATTAGGGATCTGTTTTGAGTCTCCTTAAAGGAGAGAGATGGGTTTGCTGGCTGTGGCGCTGGTAGAAAAGCCTTGGTGAAAAGTCGACGTACATCCATGCCTCACCAATCACAATGGTGAAGTATTCAACCATAACATTTAAACCCGAATCCCTTCATTCACTTTGATTAAAACGCAGCACATCAAACTATACACAAGCAAATAGAACATATCAGACATAAAGCAAGACTCATTGCCTTGTCTTTACATTCCATTTCCATTGGAATTATTTAGCAGACATTCTTATCTAGAGCGACTTGATGGGAAAATCACACAAATTAATAGAAGTACAACCTCCTCAGTAAAGTTGCTGTCAGCAGTCATTATAGAGTAAAAAAATGCAACCATTCGTTTTGAAAGAGAATTTTACACTATAATCCAAATAAATTTAGAGGTGAAATCATGGATGGAACCACAGATTTTTCACCTAGCTCAGATCCATTGATCTGTTTTTTTTCCCAATCTCCCTCCAGGGACCTCCAGGATTAACAGGGGAGCAAGGTCAGCGAGTGAGTACACACATGCTCACACTTGACCTCCTAGCCCTGCACATTACACACCACACAATCAGCTGTTATCTGGATTTTAAAGTCAATGTTTGTTGTCTTCTGGTGATTATGGACAGATATGTCAATGTGTCCACAGGGGCTGCCCGGACAGAAGGGGGAACCAGGAGAGGGCTTGCATGAGGTTCGATCAATAGAAAGACTGTATTAGACACGCATTCATTTTTACATATCAACCCAGAGAAAAAGCTTCTTAGAAAATGTTCTGTTTTACCGATAGAACGTGGAAGGAAGGTGTTTCTGACTGAGTCCATGTGTGTATTTTAGCGGGAAGGAGTGCAGCAGTTAAGGGAAGCTCTCAAGATCTTGGCAGAGAGAGTTCTGATTCTGGAACACATGATTGGGATCCACGGTAAAGGGGGTGACTTCCTATTCTGGAACACGATTGTCAGGCCCAGTAAATGGCAGTCTGATTGTATAAAACCGGATTGGCATCCACAATAAAGGGGACAGAGTTCTGGTTCTAGAACATGTGATTGGAATCTACTCTAAAGAGGGAGGGAGATCTGATTCTGGAACAAATTATTTGCATTTAATATTCCTATGGTGCAGAGTGACACTGCTGTTTGTTAACACACTTTCTATTATTGTCATTGCGTATGTGCAGAGAGTCCAGTGGAGGCAGGCTCTGGACTGGAATTTCTACCACATTTTCCCACAACTGGAAAAAGTGAAGCCAAATCGACCATCAGGTTCAAACGTCTCCAGCCTATACAACCATCTTCCCGTCCCTAAGGTGGTGGGAGTTGGAGAATAGTAGTGTCTTTTGTAGGAAACCAATGACAGTGTTTAGTGTGTGTTGGTGTGCGTGTGAATATACGCTTTTTCATAAGTGCTCATCAGTTTACATACCCTGGCAGAAATTGTGGCATTGATTTTGAAAATGTGACTGATCATGCAAAAAAAAGTATTTTATTTAAGAATTGTGATCATTTTATCATAATTGTTTGGCTCCTTTTTAAATCATAATGATGACTTAAATCACCCATATGGCCCTGATCAAAAGTTTACATACCCTTGAATGTTTGGCATTGTTACAGACACACAATGTGACTCATACAGGTGAAAATGGCAATCAAAGGTGAATTTCCCACACCTGTGGCTTTTAAATTGCAATTAGTGTCTTTGTATAAAAAGTAAATGAGTTGTTTTGCTCTCACATGGATGTACTGAGCAGGCAAGATACTGAGCCATGAGGAGCAAACTTTATAAACATGGAAAAGGATATAAAATGTTATCCAAAGCCTTGCAAATGCCAGTCAGTACATTCAGGGATCTCTTGATACTAAGTCACTGTCAGGTAGACCAAGACAGATATCTGCCCAAACTGCCAGAAGAACTTTTCGGGATACAAAGTAAACCCCACAGTTAACCTCAGGAGAAATACAGATTGCTCTGGAAAAAGACAGTGTTGTTGTTTCAAGGAGCACAATGCAACGATACTTGAGCTGCATAGTCGAGTTGCATAGTCAACAAAAATGAGCTGCATGGTCGAGTTCCCAGAAAGAAGCCATTACTGCACCAATGCCACAAAAAGCCCAGTTACAATATCCTAACAACAACTTGACATGCCTCACTGCTTCTGGCACACTCAAATTGGGAGTGACGAGACCAAAATAGATATATATGATCACAACCATAAGCGCTGTGTTTGGAGAGGTGTCAACAAGGCCTATAGTGAACAGAATACCATCCCTGTGAAGGATGGTGGTGGCTCACTGATATTTTAGGGGTGTGTGAGCTTTAAAGGCACAGGGAATCTTGTGAAAATTGATGGCAATATGAAATTAGTGGCAGACAATTTGCATTCTTCTGCATGAAAGCTGCACATGGGACGCTCTTGGACTTTCCAGCATGACAATGACCCTAAACACAAGGCAAAGTTGACCCTCCAGTGGTTACACCAGAAAAAGGTGAAGGTTCTGGAGTGGCTATCAGTCTCCTGACCTTAAGATCATCAAGCCACTCGGGGGAGATCTCAAACGCGTGGTTTATGCAAGACCACCAAAGACTTTGCGTGACCTGGAGGCCAAGACAAATAGGCAGCTATACCACCTGCAAGAATTTGGGGCCTCATAAACAACTATTACAAAGGCCTGTACGCTGTCATTGTTGCTAAAAGGGGCTATACACAGCATTAAGAACTAAGGGTATGCAGACTTGAACAGGGGTCAATTCATTTTTTTCTTTGTTGTCATGTTTTATGATTGTGCCATTCTGTTATGAACTACAGTTGAATGTGAATTCCATGAGAAAGTCATTTGTTTTGTCTGCTCAATATTGACAATGGTACTTGTATTATCAATTCTCCAAGGGTATGCACACTTTTGAGCACAACTGTATGTGCACTAAGCCAGAAGGGGGGAAAGATGTGCTATCAAAAAGCCTGCAGAAAACACACAGTATGACTGGATGTGAATGTCTTTATTTCAATATGCTAGTGTGTTTGACAGTAGTTTTACACATTGAGTTTATGTTTTCTTATGTTTGGTTCTGCGGAATACAATAGTTCTGTACATTGATTAATATTAATACAATGTTAATATTGGTTGTAGAGCAGAGCTTTATTATTTTGATATAATTAGTATCTATATTTTCTCTTGCCCTTATACATATAGAAACTCTCTATCTTTCTGTCTGCCTGCCTT